>VMDO01031834.1:0-19636 GCA_007922755.1 Pedetes capensis
ATAATGATAATTTGACCTCTTCCTTGCCAATCTGTATCCCTTTGATTTCTTTCTCTTGTCTGATTGCCCTGGCCAGAACTTCAATTACTATGTTGAATAGAATAGGAGAGAGAGGACATCCTTGTCTTGTTCCAGATCTAAGAGGAAATGGTTTTAGTTTTTCTCCATTTAATATAATGTTGGCTGTAGGTTTGTCATAGATGGCTTTTATGCAATTAAGGTATTTGCATGTTATACCTATTTTCTCCAGTGTTTTTATCATGAAAAGGTGTTGCACTTTATCGAAGGCCTTTTCAGCATCAATTGAGATGATCATGTGGTTTTTGTTTGTCAGTTTCTTGATATGTTGGATTACATTAATTGATTTCTGTATGTTAAACCAGGCTGGTTTAACATACTGAGGTAGCATTTTAAGGGTATGACTTTCTTATTTATCCATATTATATAGAAATTTACCTTCCTATAGAGTAGGGAATATCATCTAGGTACATTATCCATAATATCTAGCTAAGTCATTATATTCAGCTCTAAAATGCATAATTTGAAACAGCAAATTTTACAAATCCAGTCTCTTATTCTCAGGCAAGTTAGCCAATTTATAGCTTGGGTTCTCAGGGATGCTATATCTTGTTAAGCTTCAAGTATACTTCTAGTTTCTGCTGACAGTTGAACTTTGAGTTACATATTCCCCTGAGTATCATGCACCAAAAATTTCTTAACAAGTCTCCCTTGAGTCATTTTCTTTTATTTAAATCTTCCAGCACACTCATTATCTTCCTACTCACACATGTAGTTTACCATCACTTTCATTCACCCTTTTTCTTTTGTGTTCTAGTGCTGATCAGGCCCATCATAATATGCACATTTAGAGACCCAAATTTTCATCAACATTCTTTAGATAATTCAATGGCCAGAACAATTCACAACTAATGGCAAAGTAGGAAAGTCCATCAGAGTGGTCAGCATTCTTCAATTCTCCATCTTAGTCCTGATGTTATCTTAGTCCTTGGAGTTTTGTTGTTATTGTTGTTGCTGCTGCTGCTGTTTTTGTTTTTGTTTGGTTGGATTTTTATTGTTATTCCTTTCCAACTTTAATGAGATATAATGGACAAGTAAAATTGTACACATGTAAGGTGTATATTGTGATGATTTAATACATGTGTATATTATGACGTGATTACTACAATCAAGTTAGTTTACACATCTATCATCTCACATACTTAACAATATTTTTGTGTATGATGAGAACTTTTAAGATCCACTCTCAGCACATTTTGAGTGCACAAGAGTTCTTGGTTGTATGAATTCTTTATATATTCTAGATATTAACCCCTTATTACATATAGGGTTTGAAAATACTTTCCCTCAATCCATATGTTGCCTTTTGTATTTCCTTGATTGTTTCTTTTGCTGTGCAAAACATTTTCAATTTGATGTAGTCAAACTTGTTTATATTTGCATTTGTTGCCTATACTTTTGTTGTCATGACCAAAAAATTATCATCAAGGTCAATGTTAAAAAGCTTTGTCCTCTATGTTTTCTTCTATGAGTCTTATGATTTCAGGTCTGACACTAAAGCCTTTGTCCCAGCTTTAGTTAATTTTTGCATATGGCATAGTATAGAAATATAATTTCATTCTTTTACATGTGGGCAGTTTTCCCAACACCATTCACTTCGTCCTTGTGTATTCTGGGAAACATTGTCAAATAATACTTGCTCATATAATGGCAGGTCTATTTCTGGGATCTCAGTTCTTGTCTTTGGTCTCTGTGTCTGTTTTCATGCCAATAACATTATGCTTTGAATACCACAGCTCTGCAAAATTAGGAGGTAGGAGTCTCCAGCTGTGTTCAAATTTCTCAAGATTACATTGTCTATTTGAAATCCATATGAATATCAGTATTATTTTCCCTACTTCTCTGCAAAATGCCATTGGAATTTTGATAGGAATTACATGTAATTTATAGCTCACTTTGGGGAGTATGGACATTTTAACATTAATTATTCAATTCATGGCATAGTTTTCCATTTGTTTGTCTTCTTTAATTTCTTTAATCAATATTACACTTTTCAGTAAATAAATATGATTCAGTAAAATAAATTTGACTGAATTTATTACAAAGTATCTTACTTTGATGCTATTGTAAACATCAACACATTATAAATGGAATATTGTCTTTATTTCTTTTTCAGATAGTTTGTTGCTAATGTACAGAAATGTACCTGATTTTTTATTTTGATTTGTGTCCAACAAATTTCATGAACTCATTTATTAATTACTATAGTTAGGGGGGCTAGGATTTTCCACATATAAAATAATGTCATTACAAACAGAAAAAATTTCTGTATTCTTTTCTAATTTGGATACTTATTGTTCCTTTTCCTTTCTTAATTGCTCTGGACAGGATTTCCAGTAATATGTTGAATAGAACTGGTGAGAGTAGGACTCCTGTCTTTTTCCATATATTAGGGAGAAAGCTGTCAGCTCATTAAGTATTATATTAGCTGTGGGCTTGTCATATATGGGATTTATTATGGTGAGATACAGTCTTTCTTAACCTAATTTGTTCAGAGTTTTTGTTATGAAGAGATGTTGAATTTTATCAAATGCATCTATTGAGATTTCATTCTGTTAATGTAGTATATCAAATTTATTGATGGGCATATATTAAACCATCTTTGCATCCCTGGGATAAATACAACTTGCTTATAGTATCTTGTTGTTAGTTGCCGTTGAGTCGATATCTGACTCATAGTGACCCTACATACAACAGGTGAAACACTTTTGCCAGTGCTTCTCTGCTATTCATAGGGTTTTCAGTGGTATATTGATTAGGAGGGGGTTGCTGGGTCCTTCTCCCAAGCCTACAGCACCTGGTGTTCCCAGATGATCTCGCATCCAAGTTCTACCCTGCTTAGCTTCTGAGATCTGATGGGATTGGAGGCCACAGGGCTACAGCTGCAGGCTTTATAATACTCATTCTTGTTGTTGTTGTTAGGTGCCATCCAGTCGAATCTGACTCATAGCGACCCTATGTATAGCAGATTGAAACACTTGCCGATTCTGTGCCAGGCAAATGATCTTATTTATGTTTAAGCCCATTGTTGCAGTCACTGTGTCAATCCATCTGGTGGAGGGTTTTCCTCCTTTGCGTCGACCTGCCACTCTCCCAAACATGATGTCCTTCTCCAGGGATTGTTCTCTCCTGACTACATGTGCGAAATATGTAAGACCCAGTCTGGCCATTCTTGCTTGCAAGGAGCACTCTGGTTGCACTTCTTCTAGGACAGATCTGTTGGTTCTTTTGGCAGTCCATGGTATATTCAATAGATGTCTCCAGAACCACAATTCAAAAGCATCAATTCTTTTTCTGTCTCCCTTGTTCAAGGTCCAGCATTCACAACCACATCATGAGACTGAAAATACCATGGCATGAGTCAGAGGCACCTTCGTCTTCAATGTGACATCTTTGCTTTTCAATACTCTAAAGAGATCTTTTGCCACAGCTTTTCCTAGAGCAATGCATCTTTTGATTTCTTGACTGCTGCTTCCACGGGTGTTGATTATAGAGCCAAGCAAAGCAAACTCTTGGACAACCTCAATCTTTTCTCCATTTACTGTGAAGTTGTGTGCTGACCCAGTGGTAAGGATTTTTGTTTTGTTGATGTTTAGTTGTAACCCATATTGAAGGCTATGATCTTTGATCTTCATCAGTAAATGTTTTAGATCCTCTTCACTTTCAGCAAGCAGAGTGGTGTCATCTGCATAACGCAGGTTGTTAATGAGTCTTCCTCCAATCTTGATGCCGCGTTCTTCCTCATAAAGTGCAGCTTCTTGGATTGTTTGCTCAGCGTATGATTTGAAGAGATAGGGTGAAAGTATACAGCCCTGACGCACACCTTTCTCAACTTTAAACCAGGCAGTGTTTCCTTGTTCTATTCGAACAACTGCCTCCTGGTTCATGTGCAGATTTCTCATGAGCACAATTAGGTGTTCTGGTATTCCCATTGTCCGAAGTGTTATTCATAATTTGTTATGATCAACACAATCAAATGCATTTGATTGTTCTTCTGATTAGAGAGGGAAATTTGACTTGTTAGCAGCCTTTATCACTGACTCAACACCAAAGTAATTTCACATTTAATAAAGGGGAAGCAGATATCAATGTCAGAGACTGGCAAAAGTACAGGCATAATTAACTATAGTTTTATAATATTGCCTTGTTTCTATTAAAGTTATATTCCTAAGCTGAATTGTAGCACATGCCTGTGATCTTAACACTTGGAGGCTGAGACAGGAGGATCACAAATTTGAGGCCAGCCTGGACTACGTCTCACACACAAAAAAAAATGAATAAACTTCCTTTTCTAAAAGATATATTTAAGCTTTTTAAAAAGTCAATTTATGTAATAAAATATATTAAGTAGATTCCTATGATGCCAGTGCAGTTTACCAAGAGTTAACTACATGAGGACCATGAAGAATTAATTACCTGATAGATGGCTCTACCCTGGAAACCTAGGTACTCAGTCAAAATGACAACCTGGTTTAGCCAGAGCATCTTGTCTTTGGCTACCTTTTGGCTTTGATTTTCCTGACTTCCGTTGCCCTTGATGTGACAAACCTGAGTTTAAATCATATCAAGTTTCTTACCTGAAACTCTAATCCCTATTGCTGTGCCCACTCATTCCTCCCTTGCCCAGTTCTTAATCCCTCCAAGTCCTGCTGCTACCCAAGCTACAGCTGACCCAGTATGTTCTGTCTAGAAACCTGCTCTGGGCTCTAAACAGCCCCCTTTACTACTATGTTCACTCTTAGTTGATCTTCCTCCCTGCCAGGATTTACTGGCAATTTGAGACCTCAAAACTATTATCAGACGTCCACTCCAAATTTGAGAAGACTCCTGCTTTTTTTTTTTCCCCAAAAAAGTTCTTTATTTTCTACATAGCTAACAAAAACATTTGTGAACATTTTATGTAATCTTATTGGACCAGTCCAGTCCAGCTCAGGCTAGTCATTAGCTACATCATTCCACAAGCTATATACGTTCACCAAATATTGTATTTATTATCACAATAGATTTTGATTCCTTGAAATAAAGGGTCATTACAACTTCCTGAACCATGCCAAACAAAAACCTTCTTTTAGGAGTGCCTATAGAAATATTCCCCATGTGTCTGTCAGTGTGTTGTGCTGTGGTGGCTTACACGTTGCTGTGATGCTGAAATCTATGCCACCAGTATTTTAATACCAGCAGGGCTACCCATGGTGAACAGGTTTCAGCTGAGCTTCTAGACTAAGGCTGAGGAGAAGGACCCAGCAGCCCACTCCTGAAATAATTAGCCATTGAAAACCCTATGAATAGCAGAGAAGCACTGCCAAATATAGTGCTGAAAAATGAGCCCCCTAGACTGTAAGGCATTCAAGAAACAACCAGGGAAGGGTGGCTTCATTAAACTAAAGTCAAACTTAATGATGGGAATGGAATAAAGCCCTAGGGACCTCTTGTTGCTGATGTGGCATGACTCAAAATGAGAAGAAACATAGTGTCTGCAACAATGGGCTCAAACATAAAAAGATTATGTGTATGGCATAGTGTTGGTAATCTTTCATCCTGCTGTCCTTAGGGTCACTATGAGTTGGATCCAACTCTACTGCACCAAACAACAACAGAAATATTCACCTTTCTTCTCCTCTATCAAGTCCATCAAAATCGCAAGTGTTCAAATAAATTGACTTTCAACAGTCAATTCCTTTTCTCCTTTGACAGCATAGTTCTCTGACCCTAGAATCTCACAGTTATTTTAAGAGATTTCAAATAAATTCTGTGCAGCTACCAGGTTAAAAGATCTTTAAGGTTATCTAATTAACCTCCTTTCGGAGAAGGACCTGGCAACCCCCTCCCAAAAATCAATCTGCCATTGAAAACCCTATGAACAGCAGAGAAGCACTGACAATAGTGTTTCCCCTGTTGAACAGAGGGTCGCTATGAGTCAGATACCGACTCGACGGCACCTAACAACAACAACAACAACAACAATTAACCTCCTATGCAATGTTTAAACTCTTTTACCAAAAAACTCTGCACAGAAATGGCTTTTACTTAAGTGTTCTATTGCTTGAAAACCTTATAGCATTTCCTGTTTCTCTGAAAGGGATGAGTGCACTGAGAATTCTCTTTCAGTCTACCTGAGAGATGGATGGCCAGGGTTGATGAGATGTGTTATCTGTGGCAATGCAACCATTTTTCTTATTGTAGAACGAACTGACCCATGTAGAGATCAACTAATGACTTGGCCTCTTTATCAATTGGAGCCATAAGGGTCATCTGGACCTAACACTAACAATTATGGCAATAAAACAGTTATTTGAGGAAGGCACGTGTCCTGAAATTTTTAAAGTCACATTAATCAAGAAACATGTCACTTGTCTCAAAATTTCAATGTTACTTTTTAATAAAACTGTTAAGTATTCAGCAACATCTCCTGACTTCTATTCAAAAGAAAGTGGAAGGAAATTAACATTTAATCGGCAGCAGTATTTTGCTAGGCATTTTCATCTGTTATCTTTTTTAACCATAACAATTTAGAGAATCATTTTAGGTAATTTGCTCAAGGTCACACACCTAGTAAGCAATTGGTCTGTGATTCAAAAATGTAACTGATATTATAGATTTATCAAAACCCAACACGAAGCCTGAACCCGAATGTCAACTGTGGACTTTAGTTAATAATAGTGTATCGAATATTTGTTCATCAATTGTACTGAATTGTCATAAGTACACTACATTAATTAAGAATGTTAATAATGTGTAGGAGATGAGAAGTGTATGGGAACTCTCCTCATTTTTTATGGTATACATAAACTGCTAAAAAATAATCTTTTTTAAAAATTAAGATTCACATACACCCAAATTTAATTGCAGAGTCATTTGCCTCCCATTCTTCCCTATACTCACTCCAATCACATTTTTCATCCCCTAGCTGTCTGTTGACATTGTCTTTGTCAAGATCACCTGAGATCTCTCTCCCTCTCTTGTTATAGCTGCTCTTAATCCTCATCTGACCCGAATTACCAGTAGCATTGGACACATTAATCACAGCCTCTGTCGAAAGACTTTTCCCTGGCTTCCAGGCTACTACAGTCACCTAGTTTTTCTCCCTCTCTCCTGGCTCCTCCTTTTCAGCTTGTACTGATTTCTGCTTTGCTCCCTGACCTCTTCCTATAGAAGGGTCCAGAGATTAGGCTTTTTCTCTGCCTTCTTCATCTACCTCACTTTCTTAGTGGCTTTATTTAATCTGATGACTTTAAGTTTGGAGTATATGCTGGTGATTCTCAATGTTGTACTTTTGCACAGGGTCTCCCCCTACACTCTAGACTTAAATAGCTATTTGTCATCTTGTGTTAGTCCAAGTTCTCCAGAAAAACAGAACCGGTGGGAATAGGGAATTTGCTCACACAATTCTGGAGGCTGACAGGTCCAAATCAGCAGTGTGATCCCACAGACTTGATCCAGGAGGGCCAAAGGTACAGTTCCAATCCCAAGGCTGGCAGCCTGGAGACCCAGGATAGCTGAAGGTACAACTACAGCTTGCAGGAAGTCTGCTGGAGACTTCCCTCTTACCTGAAAAGTATTTTTGTTCAATTCAGGCCTTTCAACTGATTAGATGAGGCCCACCTACATTATGGCAGCCGATCCACTTTACCCAAAGTTCACCAATATAAATGCTACTGTCATCCAAAAACACCCTCCAGGTTGACATATAACATTGAACATCATGCATCTCAAATATAATTTGACCATATATTCTCTATCTGTTTTCTTCTCCAATTCAGTTAATGAGGACTTCATCTTTCCACCTACTCAGGCCAAAACTCACAGAGCATTATTGGGTTGCCCTTTCTCTTACATCCCACATCCCATTTTTCTTCTCACCACTTCCACTGATACTACCATGGTCAGAGCAATTATATTCCTAATTACTAGGAGTATAGCAAGAGTCTCTTAACTGTCTTTGGATTTTTCTCTTCACCTCCCCCTCAGTGGATATTACTATTTCTTCAGCTGCACCTGTGCCTATCAACTATCCAGGGGTTCTTGTTAAAAGTAGACTTAGATTTTACAAATCTGAGAAAGACCTGAGAGTCTCCATTTGTAACATGTTCTGGGAGATGCCTATGTTTCTAGTGCACAGACAACACTCTGAATAGCAAAAGTCACAGTGATATCTTTTAAGTTTTCTTTTGTCTTTAACTTTGTCAATTTTCATATTTTTAAAATGAATACAAAAGTAATTTCAATAGAAATATTCTCATTGCTTTTTTGTTTTATTTTCTTTTGATTTTTGGCAAATCTGTCTAGGTCAGTTAGCCTTTAAAACTCTATCAGATCATGCTTCCTCTTAGCTCAGAATAACACAATGGCTCCCATTTCACGGAGTGTAAAAGCCATACCTCTTGCAGTGGCCACAATCATAAATGATCGTTTCCTCCTTTAATTCTTCCACTTCATCGACTCTGCTCTCCACTTTCCTCCTGCTTCAGCCACACTGGCCTCCACAGTGGCCCTTATATAAGGCTTTCCATTAGCTCTCCCTTCTGCAAGTAAGGCTCTTCCCCAGCAAACTCCCTCACCATAAAGTACTGACTCCAATACACTATCAGCGAGTCCCTCCCTAACTAACCTACTTAGAATTGTAAGTGCCACACCCAGCATCTCCTGCCTTCTTTGACCACCCGGGGTTTGGTTCAGTTGATAGAGTGCTGCTCTGTACTCTCTGAGGGCCCAGGTTCAATCCCCAGCACTGCAAAAACTGGAGAAGGAGTACACAACAATCCACTCCTGAATTAATCCGGAAACAATCAGCCCTTGAAAACCCTATGAGGGTCACTGTGAGTTGCACCTGACTTGATGGTTCCTAACAACAACAATGCCTGCAGCTGTAGCCCTGTGGCATCCGATCCCGTCAGATCTCGGAAGCTAAGCAGGGTTGGGCCTGCTTAGTACCTGGATGGGAGACCGCCTGGGAACACCAGAAGCTGTAGGCTTGGGAGAAGGACCTGGTAACCCCCTCCCAAAAATCAATCTGCCATTGAAAACCCTATGAACACAGCAGAGAAGCACTGACAATAGTGTTTCCCCTGTTGTACAGAGGGTCGCTATGAGTCAGATACCTACTCAATGGCACCTAACAACAACAACAACAAGAACAACAATTTACTTATTCATTACTTTGTATTGTCTGTCTCTCTCCTTAAAGTACATGCTGTTTGAGAACAATGATTTTTATTGACATAGTCACTGCATATATCCAACACTTACGACAGTGTCTTCAATATAGTAGATATTCAATAATCATTTATTAAATATTTTATTTAATACATCCATAAATTATAAAGCTCCTACTTGTTCCACAATGATAAATGCAGGTAATGCTTGTTATATATATGTAACTAATGCCACCAATGTAGGTAATGCTATGCAATATAACCAGTGTGAGCTTGCTCTTACTAAAATATATACTGTGTAGAAATAGAAGGGATGAGCTGGGTGTGGTGGCACACACTTGTAATCCCAAAGACTTGGGAGGCTGAGGCAAGAGGATCACAGGCTTAGGACTATAATATAGGAAATTATCAAAATGTAAGACAAACATTTAAGAAGTATTAAGCAACCATAATGATGACACAGGTACGCACTGTGGGTTGAGTCTAGTGCAACACTCCGCACTATTAGGTCTTTGGACTCATACCAACAATGTGCTAGAAAATGTGTAGTGAGTATTTGAGCAGCAGGTAAGAGGACATCTGATTCCTAGCATTTGTCTTGTTTCCATGCTGAAAATAATCTCAGTATGACTAATTTCTCACTACCAACTAGATATTACTGAGCAGAATTTGGGGAAGAGATGTACAATGGCATACATAATATTTCCACCACATAAATTAGATATAAATTTCCTCCAAGGTAAAACAGTAAAATCTACTAAAACAAGTAGGAAATGATGAGTTTGAAGTTTTCGTCACCTTTGTTTTAATATACTTTATTTAATTAAAAGTTGTCTTAGTCTGTTCAGGTTGCTGAAGCAAAATACCAAAGACTAAGTGGCTTAGGAAGCCTGCAGCCATAGCCCTGTGGCATCCAATCTCGTCACATCTCTGAAGTTAAGCAGGGTCAGCCTGGTTAGTACTTGGATGGGACAACACCTGAGAACACCAGGTGCTGCAGGCTTGGGAGACAGACCCGGCAATGATTCCCAAAAATCAATCCACCCTTGAAAACCCTATGAACAACAGAGAAGCACTGACAATAGTGTTTTGCCCGTTGTACACAGGGTCGCTATGAGTCGGATACCGACTCAAGGGCACCTAACAACAAGTGGCTTAGGAACAACAGGAATTTATTTCTCCCAGTCTAGATGCTGGGAAGTTTAAAATCAAGGCACTGACAGATTTGGTGGCAGATGAGGGCCTTCTTCCTGGCTCACAGATGGTGCCTTCTGGCTATGACCTCATGTGGGAGGGAGGACTGGGGAGCTTTCTGGATCTCTTCTATAAAGCCACTAATCCATTCATGAGGGCACCATTGCCACAGAGCCAGGGCCTCGTGTTAACTGTTCAGCAGAAGCTGTGGCCCTGTCATGGTTCTGATGGCCAGGCTCTCGTTGCCCACTGAGGCCAGCATGATACATCAGCAGCCAGGTTGATACTTTTGGTTCACTGACCATTATATTTAATCTCTCAAAGTGAGGTGTGCCTATGGAACACTTCTGTTACTTTCCCTTCACATCTGGTTAATTTCGACCAGGTCCCAGCTTAGACATCACTGATTCAGGGAAGCCTTCTCGGAGCCTCAAGTTCAAAGGCGTCTCCTCTGTATTTTCACAGAAACATACTCTTATCTTTACCGTGACACTCAGCAGCGCACTAGTTGCTTAGTTGCCATTTGGGGCAACTATTGTTTTCCTTGTCTGCCTTTACAGTGTGAGGGCAAACAGCCTGCTTTATTATCATTATGTTCCTATAACCAACATGACACAGGAGGAGGGATGCAGTGGGCACTCCTCAATTCATCCATTCACTCAGTCACTCAACTCATTCCACACATGATGAGTATCTGCCTTGTGCCAGACTCTGGTGTGAGTGCTGGAGTTAGTAATAGTGAAAAAAATTATTACATTTGTACGGCCAACATTATAAAGGGAGTATAAGTAACTTATAGCATTTTGCATGATGATACATGCTATGGAGAAAAATTAAAACAACCAGGGTAGTTTGGAGGTGGTGGTGCTTGCTCTTAAGGTTAGGAAAGAACCCATTGATAAGTTGACACTTGAGCAAAGACCAGGAGGAGGTGAAGAGGCTGATACGAATACCCCAGCACAATTAGCTCCCTTTCCGCTTTCACGGGGCAATGTACCTGGGGACTGGATTCCAGTACAATTGAGTCTCCAAGCCACTCCACCCCCGGGGCAGTCACTGTCTCCACCTGTGGAAGTCTCCTGTCTCTTCCTCGTCCCTCTCCATTCCAACTTGGTTCCTCTTACTCCTCCATTATCATTCTGCTCTTTTATTCTAGGTTATACCCCTGTGTTCTGATTCATTCACTTCTAATCAATGAAGATTTACTTCGAACGTAGCCAACACTATGCTAGGTGAGAGGAATGATACAGAAAGCACAAGGTCCTTGAGGACCTCCTGCCTAAAATCAGACCAGAGACATAAACAAGTCTTATCACAAATGCTTGCATCAATATCTTACAGCCTATAAAGTGATGGCTATTTTGTTAACAAAGAAAATGGAGAAGATCCAGTAACAGGGAAGGTATGTGATCCACCTGGAGTTGGGAAGAAGCTTGTTCATTATCAATGCTTGTATTTTCTGATTATTTCTTGAATCTCAATCTCAAAAAGGACTTTTTTTCTAGCAGACAGGTAGGAATTGGGTATGTATTATTCATGTACTCAAAGCATGTACATTTGTATTTCATCAAAATACCACTTCTCTTTCAGATCACTCTGTAACAATCATACCATGGCTAAAAAACAACTGATTCTTCATCATTGAGTAGTATAAGTTTCCATACAGCTGTCATTTATTTTTACTGATTTTAGAAATACATCCAGATTTGTCCAAATTGGATTTTTATTTGTTCATGTGTTTCTGATTTAAAGGGGACAGTGTTTTGCAAGTAGAGCTGTATGAGTCAGAGGGAACATTTCCTGGATTGGTTATAAAGAAAGAAGACAGAGATTAGCAGATAAACAACTGTTTGGCACCAGACATCGTGACAGGTACTTTCTAATATATTATCTTATTTAATATATGCTGTCTCACAACATGCACGCAAGCAAATGTGGAAGGAAAGTACGATTGCTGTTGGTGGTGGTGTTAGGTGCAGTCCAGTCAGGTCTGACTCATAGTGATCCTATACACAACAGAAGGAAACACTCTCTGACACTGTGCCATGCCCGGTCTTGTGTCAGTGCTTCTCTGCTATTCATGGGGTTTTCAATGGCTTATTGTTTCAGGATTGTTTCAGGAATGGACTGCCAAGGTCTTTCTCCCATTTTTGTGGTGTTGGGGATCCAACCCCGGGCCTCAGAGAGTGCAGAGCAGCCCTCTACTGACTGAGCTAAACCCCTATTTAAATAAAAGGAACTTCATTTACTGAGTTTGAGCAAATCTTCCAATGATATGCAGCTTGTATGTGGTAGACATGGGATTCCAATGCAAGTGTGTCTGACTCTGAGAATTATGATTTTCCCATTTTTTATGCTTCTTTTTTTTTCAATTGTTAACATTGTGGGCATTTACCAGGTACCACAAGAAGTTTTGAGTATACATATATATTGGAGTGGTTGCTGTTGTTGTCATTGGGTGCCATTGACTCTGGAATGACTCATAGCAACCCTCATGGGGATTTTGATGGCTGCTTGTTTCAGGATTGTTTGGGGGGACTGTTTTAGGAGTGGGTTGCCACATCCTTCTCCCATTTTTGTGGTTCTGGGGATTGATCCAGGGCCTCAGAGATCACAAAGCAGCACCCTACCAGCAGAGCTAAACCCTAGCCCCAGTGGAATGGTTAAATCTAGCCAATTAATAAATACATTATCTCACAGTTATCATTTTTTTATGTGATAGCACTTAACTTCCACTCTGCATCATTCAAGGATATAACTATAGTCTCCTTTCTGTACAACAGATCTCTCCCAGATGAGAGTACCATGTGAATAAAGCCAAATCCATGAGATCAATCATCACCTGTGTTGGCTTACATCCTGGCCATAGCCTGTCCCCTTCCTCCCTCCAGCTTCAGGCTAGATCTTTACAGATCCAAACTATGGTTAAAACAGACACCAAAAGAGAATGTATAAACTGGATGGAGCATATCAACCCATCCTGACCATGAGATAAACAAGGCTAAACACATGTATTGATGATGGATCATTAGTGCTATCATTGTTGTTTTCAAAGGTTAAAATAACCTGGACTTTTTCTTCCTGCATATCTATATCACTCTCTGCCCTTCAAATGACAGAGCACTATCATTCACCATATCAAGGAGGTGAGTTATAAGGATTCTACTGTCTACACCAGAAGAGGAAATGACCAGATGCATTTTGACTAATCATACCCTTCTTAGTAGAATGAAAACCTACCGAAAATTTCTGGCCTTGTGTTTCAGCCAATTCACTGTGGCCCTTTCACTGGGGATCACTGTTGTTAATTCTGAACTATAGTTTCTAACTGCTGTTACTTCAGCTATAGAAAATAATGCTGGGTTGTGTGTGTGTGTGTGTGTGTGTGTGTGTGCTGGCCTATGGATACACGCATGGCAATGATAGATCAGTTAATTAACAAGATAAACCGATGGGGTTCTAGGGCTCTTTCAAGAGAGATTAAATGAATTTGAAACCCAACAAAAATAAATGAGGTCTTCTCAGTCTGGGCTATAGTTTATGTGTCCACCAAATTTTGATCAATGTATAAAACATTTTTACAGCAACTGAGGAAACACATTGGTCAGTAAGATCTGTTCAATGGGCCATTGATCTAGGTAGATTTTAACATGTTTTGAAGAATGAGATACAGCCCTCATGCCAAATAAGAGATAAAAGATGCACCATTAAGTCAAGCCTGCACGAAATAGACAGAGTTGGTTTATTGGAATATCTAGGAACCTTATTTTGTAACTGTGTAAGACAGAAGCATCAGTGACCAATACTAACATCCAATCAAAGGCTCTTAAAAAAAAGCATGGGGGGAGCTTAAGAGCAAACAGGGCCTTGACTCAAATGCAAAGAGCATCCTAATGCATTGCACTTTCCCATTTCAATGTGTGTTTATCTCTCACCTATACAGGATCCACTGGGGACATTCAATGTCTTGTAACTTTTAATTGCTGATGAGTCTCTGGCAATTGTGGCTTACCCTAATGGACTGAAGATTTATCACTTGCTTTCATTTACATACAGAAAATGCCCTGGTCAATGGCAAACCTGTCTAATTTTTTATCAGGTCCTTTCCTCAAAGCAAGGGAAACTATTGGAAAGGGATCAGCATGGGTTTTAGGGACGGCTGACACATGCTTCTGAAAATGAATAGAGGAGGTGGCTTCTTTTGGTATCATTGACTATCACTTGCTGGAATGAATTTGATAAGGATCAGCCACAGAACTGTATTATCGATGGATGGCACAAATGAATTTGTAGTAGTATCTAAGTTATTGATTCTACCGCCTCTACATTTTGAAAGTGTTGTATGGCCAGCTGTCTGAGCCTTTGCCTCTGTGCAGGGAATTTGGCAGAACTGACTGCCCCAAAAAAGTGAACATGTATTTTCTCCCTGTAGCATTACAAGTGTATTCATTTTCTAGTGTTACCCCAACAAAGTACCACATTGGGTGACTTAAACAACAGGAATTTACTGTCCTGGAGAAAGCAAGTCCAAAATCAAGGTGTTTTGCAGAGTCCCTTCCTCCTGAGAGCTATCAAGGACAATCAGTCCATGCCTCTTGCCTACCTACAGGTGTCTGCAATGAATCTTTGGTGCCTTGATGTATAAAAAGCATCACTCTGGTCTCTGCCTTCATCTTCATATGATATTCAAATTGTGTGTTTGTCTATCTTCAAAATTTCCTCTTCAGATAAGGACACCAGTCATATTGGATGGGGCACGCACAACTATAGCATGAAGCCCTGTTAGCTAATTACATCTTCAACAATCTCTTTCTAAATATGATCACATTCTGAGATCCAGGGATTAGCAATTCAACATATGAATTTTGGAATGATATAATTCAACTCACAATAGGGAAGGAATAGATAGGGTCCATGTCCACCTTCATGAAATGAAATAATAGAGGCTGTAAAATAATCTAGAGACAACATTAGCTGGCACCCCATGGGGAAACTTGACAGATTTTAAAACCTGAAAATTTGTTCTTTTCCAATGTTGTCAACTCTGTCTTGTGGTCAGTTTACCCAATCTGGGAGCTCTGTTTGTATTAAGCATTACATGTATAAATATTTAACTAAGTAAGCCACTGATGTAGAGAAATTAGTTTTAGCAAAGTTATATTTGTATTATATCCTGCTTTCCATATTGGTTCCATTATAATAAGGCAGGCATATTTATAGAAAACACATAAATCTGACAAAACACAATAGAATATACAGGAAATATTCATAAGTCATATTTCTTAAAGTGTATTAAAATAATTGTAAAATAATAATGAAACTCTAGTAAATTCAAAAAAGACAATAACATGAAGCTATGGAATCATACCCAGTATCTTATGAGAAGATACATCTCACCTATGTGGAAGTCCTTTTAGCAGTTTGGCTGAGATTGTCACCAGCCCCAATCTATACTAAAATTTCTTCCTCTGCGGTCAAGATAAGTATTCAACTTTCTCATACTTAACTCCATCACACTCCATTTGAACTTAGTAGCTGCTTCCTCCAAATCTCTGCCTGGAGGTACAAGGACAGTTGTTAACATAGTCCAGGTAGAGGAGATAATAAGACTTAACATAGGAGATGAAATGTCTGATCCTTACTTAACATTGGAGCTCAGCCTAAAACCATCTAAGACATGTGGTTGTCTAGGAACCAAGTAATGTCTTATAATGATCTACAAAATTGATGTCTATGCTGAGTGAATGTCCTAGTCCAAATCCAAAGCTTTATATAGTTAATTGAAAGCTAATGTCCTCATTAACAGCTGTGAAGAAGGCTCAAGAAGTGCAGTTTATATGTGCTAAGTGTTGAATATTTATTAGACATACTGCTCAACACAAAGTAGGAGGGACTGGAAAATCCATCTGGTGACAACTATGAGAGTAAAATGATGGTTTTCAACTGCCCAAACCATAAGCAAGTACAGGAGAGCTGATGTCCATTACATTGTTCACCTCAACAGCTGTTTGTGTACACACATCTTTCTGTTTTCTAATTTTTTTTTTTTGCCTCAGCAAGGTCTCTCTTATTACCAAATCCAGACTATTCTCAACCCAGCAGAGAGAGATCAGACCTCTTATTGTTCCCTATCACCTATAGTTCATCATAAAATTAACACGGAAAAATGAGCCTTTGTAGTTGATATATATATATATATATAACAACCTTTCAATTGATATTAAAATAAGGGTAAGTTTAAAATACATTAAAACTTGGGAAAATTCTATTTGCATTACTTACTGTTCATATAGCCACTCTGCACTTCCAGAAGTCATCCTAACATCTTCCTCCTTTGTTCTATCTTTAAAAATTATTTTTAAAGGGATAGCTACTTTAATAAAACCCTATAAGGATCTGTAACTAAAAGTGTACTTGCTAAATTATTCATTTTGGATATTGACCATCTATTTTGAATTTCAGTTTGTGCTAGATTCTGTGAGGGATAAAGGAGAAGTATTTCATGTAGTTCTTCCCCTGTCACCAAGGAATCTGACTCTCCTTAGGAACCATAAACAGAACAATTTTTAAAAAAATAAAATAGAATCACCAAATGTTTTGCATTACTAACAAAATTCCACTATAAATCACTCCTTTCACAATTTTCCTACATAATCCTTATCTATTATTAGCTCTACAATGTTGTTGTTAGGTGTCATCGAGTTGGGTCCTACCCATAGCAACCATATGTACAATAGAACGAAACACTATACAGCACTATTCCATGCACATGATGTTTTGATGTTTGAGCCCAATGTTGTAGTCATTGTGTTTCTTCTCATCTTGAGTCATGCCATATCAGCAAAAGGAGGTCTCAAGGGCTTTACTCCATTCTTGTCATTAAGGCCAACTCTACTTTGAGGAAGCAACTCTTCTCGAGTCTTTTCTTGACTGCTTTCCAGCCTGAGGGGCTCTATTTGGGGCACTAAATTTGAAAGTGTCTCTCTACTAGTCATAGAGTTTTCAAGGACTAATTGTTTTAGGAGTGGGCTGCCAGGTCCTTCTCCCTAGTCTGTCTCAGTCTGGAAGCTTAACTCAAACCTGTCCCCCATGGGTGGTCCTGCTGATACCTGAAATACCAATGGCATGGCTTTCAGCATCACAGCAACACCCAACCCCTGATAGTACGGCAAGCTGACAGATACATGGGGGATCTCCTTAATAGCCTTATTTGATTCTGTTTTCTCTGATACAGTTTCTTAAGGTCAAGGACAATGTCTTCAGTTTTTGTTTTGGTTTGTTATTTTTGAAACAGGGTCTATCTATCCCAGCCTGGCCTTGAACTCACTATGTAACACAGGCTGGCCTCGAACTTGAAATCTTCCTGCTTTATATGCCTGAGTGCTGGCTTTACAGTCACTCACCACCACACCTGGCCTGATAACGTCTTCTCCTTTGTACCATATAAACCAACCATGAGTGAACATACTGTCCAAGTTCTCAGTATTTGTTGAATGAATAAACATTGCTTTTTACAGTATTTCACTCAGTCTCCAAGTCTATTAACGCATGTCTGTCATGCTTCTAGACAAGCCTCAGAACATCTCTATGGCCACCAAATAAAGATTTCTGTGTGAAATTCATGGCCTGGGCTGGTGTCAAAACTGCCTTAGTAGTAACCTCAACCAACCAACTTAGATTATCTGGTCAGTCCGTGAGCAAAAGAAATACATTTTTGGTAGGCTTGAATATCAGCGTTGTCCAATAGAACTTTCTGAGATGATATATATGGTCCATATTTACATTGTCAATACAGTGAGCCACCAGCCATATGTGGCTACTATGACTGAGGAATTAAATGTAAATTTATTTAATTGCAATTAGTTTAAAAGCCACATGTGGCTAGTGGTTAGCATACTAGACAGCACAGTTCTAAATGGTCAAGAATGTGAATGGACATTAAAACATATCCCAATGTGATAGCACAGATGATAATGCAATTTAGCTTCCTGACTTGTATGCTTGGTTCACATTTCCAGTATACTTTTTTGTCTAATAACACAGAAATGGGCAAGAAATGGATCAGAATCTAACTTTATTATGGGAAACTTTCTGTAGGCAGAATGTAACAATGAACTTACCAATTTCCTTAATTCTCTGCTACCATTGTTTGTTTGTTTGTTTGTTTGTTTGTTTATTGTGGTACTCAGGAGTTGAACTAGGGCCTCACATATGCTTTATTTGCAAGCACTCAACCACTGAGCCATATCTTAGTCCATTTTTTTACTTTGTGTGTTTGAGACAGGGTCTTGTAAAGTTACTCACGCTGCCCCTGGCATCAAACATGAAATCTTCCTGCCTCTGCCTCTGGATTCCCTGGGATTAAAGGCATGAGCCATTGAGTCTGGCTTCCTGGTGCTATTGTTTTGATAGCAGCTTTTCAGAAAAAAAAGGAAATAAAAAGAAAAGAAAATTCCTACCATCTTAATATAATTTTCTTTATTTTAGAAATATGCAAAATAAGGTATGTCTTAGATTTTTTAAATTTTTAAATGATACATTAACAACATAAAAATTTACATGTATTTGTCAGGTCCATATGATATTTTTATGCATGTATGCATTAAGTAATGTCGTTTAGGTTTTTGATATTGAAAACATAAGATAATTTTGCTTGTGTCTATTTGTTGTTGTTGTTAGGTGCCGTCGAGCCGAGTCCGACTCATAGCGACCCTATGTACAGCAGATCGAAACACTTGCAGATTCTGTGCCAGGCAAACGATCTTATTTATGTTTAAGCCCATTGTTGCAGTCACTGTGTCAATCCATCTGGTGGAGGGTTTTCCTCCTTTGCGTCGACCTGCCACTCTCCCAAACATGATGTCCTTCTCCAGGGATTGTTCTCTCCTGACTACATGTCCGAAATATGTAAGACGCAGTTTGGCCATTTTTGCTTCCAAGGAGCACTCTGGTTGTACGTCTTCTAGGACAGATCTGTTGGTTCTTTTGGCAGTCCATGGTATATTCAATAGATGTCTCCAGCACCACAATTCAAAAGCATCAATTCTTTTTCTCTCTCTCTTGTTCAATGTCCAGCTTTCACAACCATATGATGCCACTGAAAATACCATGGCATGAGTCAGACGCACCTTCGTCTTCAATGTGACATCTTTGCTTTTCAATACTCTAAAGAGATCTTTTGCCACAGCTTTTCCTAGAGCAATGCGTCTTTG
>VMDO01031835.1:0-19639 GCA_007922755.1 Pedetes capensis
CCCTCACCTGTCTCTCCCCAATCTGTCTCCCTCCTCACCTGTCTTTCCCTCTCACCTGACTCCTCATCGCTCACCTCCTCTGCTCACCTGTCCCACCCTCATGGGCTTCTCCTTCCTCTGCATCCCACCAGCCACCAGAGCTCCACACCAGTCCTCTAGAAGGCCACCTAGGAGCATGGAGGGGAAGTCCCAGGTGCCTCAGCCTGGCAGCCCACCCACTGGCCTAGGACTCCCTCCAGGTCAGTTAGAGGGTGGCCCCTATGTCCCTCCCTGTGAGCCCTGCCCCAGCTTCCTCCCTCTCCCGCCATTGGACAGGGGTCTCCTGGGCCCCACATCTTCCTGAGCGACCAAGGCACTGCCGTCCTCCACCTTCTCCTGCAGAGTCCTCCTGGAGTCTCCAGGGCTGTAGGGGCTGAGCACCTTCCTGCCCAAGTTCTACCCACCAACAGGCAGAGGGGCGCAGGCCATGTGGCCTCCATGCCCACCTTGACACTAGTGCCTCTTGCTCCTCCCTCCCGTATAGCCCCTGGGGGTATCCTCAAGGGCAGGGACTATCCCATCTCTGCATGGGATAGCCCAGGAAGGGGCTGAGCAAGCACTCCTAGGTTGGGGAGCCCAGCGGAGCCACGTCACGGGCCCCACCCCAAAGCCTCCCTCCTGCAAGTCTGAGCTGGCTGCGTTTCCTGGAGCTGCCAGGTGCTGTGACTTTATTTGGCACCTAGAGCCAAGGAACCCATCCACCAGGACACCCAAGGCTGCAAAGGTTAGCTGTCCAGGGGACACACATAGGAAGAAGGGAGAGGACCACTGAACATGGCCACAGCAACCCCACAAAGTGGCAGGAGGGACCCCCTGGTGGGCAGGCTGTGAGCCACTGCCCACTGGGAGGCAGAAGAGGAGGGCCAGGCTGACCCCTGGCAGTCCTGGGAGGCAGAGAGAGACTGTGCCCAGCCCGTCTGACCCCTCAGAGGCTCACTGCCACCAGGTCGTCTCCGTCCACAGACCGAGGAGCAGCTTCCACGCTGAAGGGCCTACGCATGGGAAGCAAAATCTGTCAGGGACGGGTAAAATGAACAAGGCCTCAGCCCACAGACAAAGTGGGCAGGAGGTGAGGACCGTGCCAGGGCGCCCCATGGCCGTGCCACCACCAGGTCCCAGCAGGAGAGGTCTGAGAGTCAGAATGTGGACATGGGTCCAGCCCATGCTCTCCCACCAAACCCTCCCAGCAGGAAGCCTGTGCCCTTCTGGAGTAGAGCGCAGGCCTGAGACACAGCAACATTGCTGGCATTTGAGGCCCAGCACACACACTAGGGGCTCGCGTCCACCAAGATGACCGTTCAACAGCAGAGGGAAGATGGGTGCCCTGGGCAGCCTTCCTGGCCTGCACAGTGACTGTCAGAGCTCAGGAGAGGAACCCAGTGTGGAGAAAGTACGCTGCTCCAAAGTTGTCCCCTGAGCTTCACGCCCCAGGCCTGTGGACACACACGTACACCCTTCTGTGTCATGGGCCACTGGGGTAGGAGCCTCCTATAACTCCCTGTATGACAGGGTAACGCCACGGAGAGTAGGGAGACCAGCCCTGCCCACAGAGAGCACACAGCACAGCACAGAACTTGCTTGTCTTCGATGATGCGCCCAGGGGTCCTTATAACAACATTTTATTGGTATGGTAATTAGATTATTTTGCTGCCTCCTGCATTGCGCTGCCCTGGGCCCTTCCTTTCCAAGGATCACACAAACCACAGGTGCTCTCCCCAGGAAACAGGCATGCCCCGAACTCAGCAGAACACCAGCTGTCTGAGCCTCCCCCTCCAGCCCAGGCCACATGTCCCAGGCCCTGGGCCCCTGGATTGCTCTGTGCCTCAGTGCCTCCAGGGCGGGAAGATGCAGACACTTCCTGCCTCTGCCTCGGTTACATCACAGCCACAGCCTCCTCTAGCGCAGGTCCTGGCCCACTTTATTCCCAAATACCACCTCCCAGTACTGTAGCTTGTGGCCCCCCACCTACACCCCACCTTCCTGCCATCCTCCACTCCCCAGCCCGCCTTGGCTCTGGGGAACTTCTCAGACAGAAAAAGGGAAGCAGGCAGTGCCAACGGGACCTCTGGGCTGCTGGGAAGCAGGCCGGTCCTGGGAGAAG
This sequence comes from Pedetes capensis, assembly GCA_007922755.1. NCBI lineage: Eukaryota > Metazoa > Chordata > Mammalia > Rodentia > Pedetidae > Pedetes > Pedetes capensis. The sequence continues at coordinate 2,141 of VMDO01031835.1, forward strand.
AAAGAAAATGGCTGAGCCCCAGCGTCCGACAAAGAGGACTGTGTGAATGCGCCTGGCTGACCAGATGAGGGGGCCGGCCAGCCCAACCCAGCCCGCCCGGAAAGTTGGCCACATGCAAGGTAGCTGTGTTCACGGCTGGCCTGGGGCTGGGCCTCCTAGGGACCTAACCTGTCCGGGGCAGAGACAACCAGGACCAGCCAGGAACCCCCCTCCTCCTGTGGTTTGGGGTCTCCTGTATCCCAGCTACGTCTGGCTCCCTGGTCTAGGCCCAGCAGCTGTCACTCTCTCCCTCCCCGGGGAGCCCAGTGTCGCAGGCTCACAGGCCTGAGGCTGGGAGCGGAGGAAGGCGCTGTCCAGCCCTCTGTCGGTCCCTGTGCTCTCACCCCCACCGCAGAGGGAGCTCCCGGCCCCAAAAGCGGGGCTCGGAAGGCCTGGGCGGCAGTCGCTGCCCGGAGGTGGGGGTCGCGCGGCCAGGGCGCAGCTGCTCGGGCAGCACGCCTATTAGCGCGGCCGTGGCAGACGGCAGATGGGCGCTCGCTCAGCCCCCTCCTCCCGGCACAATGGGCCCGGCGCTCCGGCGCACAATGCGGCCCCGGGCCGCGCACCTGCAGCGAGGTTGCCGGGCGCTGCAGGCCTGGCCCGTGCGCCCCCGTCCGCCGTGCGCCCCAGTCCGCGCCGCGTGTCCTTGGGCCGCGCCCGGCTGACCGCAGCCGCGAGGCCCGCGGGCTCGAGGGCGCACCGCGGACCCGGGCGCACAGCCGCCCATTGTTCGCGGCCGCTGGGCCAGGCCGGGCCTGCAGCATCACGGCTCGGCAGCCTCCTCCGGCCCCGCCCGGCCGGTGAGCACGCTCTCCCCTAGCTGCGGCGCGCCTGCCCGGCCCGTGCCCCAAAGCCTGCCGGCGCCCGGCCTGCGCCCCCGCCCCGCCCGCCGTGCCCGCGCCCCCCGCCGCCGGCGCGCACGCACCTGTCTGCCCCTTGCCCAGCGTCTTCTCCAGCCGGTAGGGCCCCACATACTGCGCGTGCTGCGCCCCGCCGCCGTCCTTCCCCGTCGATGTCATCGCTCCCGGGCCCCGCGCCGGCGAGTGGGCGCCCGGGCGCGCGGGCAGGGAGGGGCCGGCCAGCCGTGCGTCCGCGTCCGCCGAGCGCCGTCCGCGCTGACCGGGCCGGCGGCGCCCCCGGGCGGGCCGCGCTACTCCGCGCCCCCGCCGCGCCCCGCCGCCCCCCGCGCCCCTTGCGACGGGCCCGTCCGAGGCCCAGCCGCCGCTATGCCTCCGCCGCGTCTAGAGGACAGGGCGGGCGGGGGCACCAGGCTTCCGCCGCCGCCGCCGAGGCCCGCGCCCCGCGCCCCGCGCCCCCAGTGCACACCCGTCCGCGGCCGCGCAGCCGAGCCGAGCCGAGCCGAGCAGCCGAACCGAGCCGCGCAACCGAGCCCAGCCGAGCAGCCGAGCTGCGTCGAGTGGCGCCGAGCCGCGCCGAGCCGAGCCGAGCCCGAGAGAGCGGGGCGGGCTGCCGCGGCCCGGACCCGTTGGTGCCTGCATCTGCCAATCAGAGGTGCTGCCCAATCAGCGCTGCCCGCCTCCGCCCCACACGCCTCCGCGAGAGCTTCTGGAGTCTGGGCTCGGATAGGCGAGGCTGCGGCGCGGCGGGGTTGGGGCGGGGACGAGGCGGAGGCCAGGCCTGGCCTAGGCTCCTCCGGGCCAGCTGCCCAGCAGCCCAGCTCTGGCTGCCCCGCGGTTCGCCCTTAAAGCGCATGCGGGGACCGTGCAGGCATCGCGCCGTGAGAAGGGGTGCAGGTGGCCGCCGTCGTCTGGAGGGTTCACCCTCTAGGCCACGGCCCCGGGTTCCGGAAGAGCTTTCCGTCTGTGGCGGGAGTGCGGCGTGTGGCGCAGAGATGTTGCCCGCAGACCGAGATGCTGCATGCGGGGTGGGGCGCTGCACGCGGGCGCAGGTGCTTCCTTCAGGGTGGGAGTGTTAGCACGCGGGCGAGGGTGCTGGGTGCAGACTGGGGCTCCGCACGCGCGTGGCGGTGCCGTACACTGCAGTACACTGCCCCTCCCTAGGCAGTGCGGGAAAGCCATCCGCCACACTGCTCGTCCCCAAGGGAAGAGGCGGGAGCAGCATTTCCCGGTGCGCAGTGGTGACCGGCACAGCAGGGTCAAGAAGCTCACACAGGGACACGCGGCAGCAGGGCCTCTGGGGCCTCCCAGACTCTCCTCACTTCAAGTTGAAAGGCGGGCTGGGATTGGCTGGCACTCCAAGGTCCAAAGAAGCATCTGCCAGGTGTATGGCATCAGGGCTTTCTGCAGAGGCACCTACAGAGGAGAGGTGGGGTAGGACCCAAACCTCTGCAGATCGGGGGGTCTCACTGCCTGCAGACCTCCAGGGAAGCTGTACTAACTAACGTCGTGCCAGGTCTGCAACAAGCTCCTGGGTGTGGAAATGTCGCCCGCAGGTTGTCTGCTGCCCATGAGAAGTTGATGGCCAGCTGCCCACCTGCTCCTGCCCAACTTGAGGGTTGTAGTGTTTACTTGGGAAGGGCCCAGGCTTTCCCCACGCTTCCTGGGAAAGCCAAGGGAGAACAGAGTGCACTGTGGGCCCATTGCGTTTCCAGCCCAGAAAGGGAGGCAGCCCTAAAACCAACCCCTTCCTCACCTGTCATCTGGTTGGAGGTGGTTGACGCATGGTCATCCAGAGCTGAGTTTTGAGTAGCCCTGTGGCATCCGATCCCGTCAGCTCTCCGAAGCTAAGCAAGGTCGTGCCTGGTTAGTACTTGGATGGGAGACCGCCTGGGAACACCAGGTGCTGTACGCTTGGGAGAAGGACCTGGCAACCCACTCCCAAAAATCAATCAGCCATTGAAAACCCTATAAACAGCACAGAAGCACTGACAATAGTGTTTCGCCTATTATACGTAGGGTCGCTATGAGTCGGACACCAACTCGACGGCACCTAACAACAACAACAATGATGTGCAGTGCCAACCAGGGTCCTGCTGCTGAGCTCTCAAAGGCATCCCCAGACACAGCACCAGCCCCAGGCTGCTACTGATGCCACTGGAGGCAGTGGTGATTTATAGCTAAACTTGGAGTGTTTGGGACCTCAGAGGGGAGAAGTTACTCAGCAGTGAAGTCTGGCCAGAGATGAGTCGGGGCGTCCCTGTGAAGCCAAGCGTGTAGGAGGGCAGCAGGGCCTTGGTGGAGGAGGAGGGAAGCCTCTGGAGATGCCAAGTGGCCCCCTACCCATGAGTACCATCCCTGTCACCTGGCCTCCCCAACCTCCGTCCCTACCCTTCCAGTGGCCTTGGGAGCATCTGGTCACCAAAGCTCTGGCCTTTAAGACTCCACTTTCTCCCCATCTGCACCCCAGCCCTACCTCATCCTGCACCCCTTGGTCTTTTGTTCCCTCTCTAGCCACTCAGTTTTCTGTTGTCCATGCAGTCTGCACCCATTGGCCATCTGCCGGGTCAGCTGTGTCCCCTCTGAGCCTTCACCTTTGTATCAATTGCCCACCCCAGTCCTCACTGCCAGCACTCCCCTGGCGTCAGGTCCCAGCAGTCCCTTCCTTGTCATGCTTCTCTAACTCCACACTTTCCTGACCGATGCCGCAGCTCCCCACCCCATCTTTGTGAAATCAGGAGCTCCACCCTTCACAGCCAGGCTTCCAGCAGCTGGGTCCAGCAGGACTGGAGCTGAGGGGCATTCGAGGGCATTGGCAGCTAAGAGGTGCTCATGACTGTGGATGCCACAGCTACCAGTGGCCATTTTGGTCTGTTGCATTGTGGGGACAGAACCATGGGGGCCAGTGCTGCTGAATCTACACCTGAGTTAGGAAGGACCCTTTTCCTTGAAGGTAGCCCCGGCCAAGAGACCTCAGTGGTGGACCAACTCCCACCACCAGAACTTTGAGAACGCAGAGGAGGCAAGAGCCTTCCCAACTATGGAGATAAAACCATCACAACACCAGATAATGACGGAACAAGAAAAGAAAATTGGAGTCATCTACCTCTCATGAGCCTAGACACAAAATCCTTAACAGAGCATCAGCAAATTGATTCCAGCAATATATAAAAAGAATGCGTATGAACCCGCGGGCCTCTTCCAGGAATGCCAAGTCAGTTAATGCTTCAAAATCAATTTCCCTGTTCCCCTCTAAACCAGAAAGAAACATTTTGTGGGTACAAAAAAAGTTTGATAAAGTTCAATGCCCATTCAGTAAAGCCTGTCATTCCAGCGACTTGGGAGGTAGAGGCAAGAGGATCAATGGTAGAGCACTTAGTTAGCATGTGCAAGGCCCTGGGTTCAATCTGTTTAAAAAAAAAAAAAAAGACAATGTGGTTTTAGTTTAAATATAGACATATAGGTCAAAGAGCAAGAGGAGGGTCCAGAAATGAGTTCTCAGATTTACGGCCATGGGTTTTCAACGATGGTGCAAAGATAGTCCAACAGAGAAAAGGTAGTCATTTTAACAAAAGGTACTGAAACCGTTAGATATCCATATGGAAAAAAGAACTCCAAACCTTACCTTACACTATATACAAATATTAACTAGGTTAGCTAGTTAATGGTAGTAAATACTAACTAGAAATTATTGATAGGCCTAAATCTAAGAGCTACAAGTATAAAATTTCAAGCAGGGTTAAGCAAAGATCTCTTAGATAAGATGCAAAAAAGCACAAACTATGAAATAAAAGTAATAAACCAGACTTCATCAGAATTAAAAACATTCATACTTCCACCTGGTACCATGGCACACATCTGTAATACCAGCTACTCAGGAGGCTGAGGCAGGAGGACTGTGAGTTTGAAGCCAGAGGTAGTCTGTGAAATTAGCAAGGCCCTGTCCCAAAATAAAAATAAACAAGAGGTTGGGAGTGTGACTGAGTGGTGGAGCACTTGACAAGTTTTGGGGATGCCCTGGGTTCAACCCCTAGTATGACATAAAAAAATTGTGCTTCAAAACACAATGTTAAGAAAATGAAAGGCCACAGATTGAAAGGAAATGTTTGTAAAATATCTCTGATAGGAAACCTGTGTGTGGGACATATAAATAATTCTTATAAGTCAAAAATAAGAAGATGAGTGGGCAAAAAATTGGACAAAACAACAAGAATAGACATAGTCAGCAAATAAGCATGTGAAAAAATGCTCAACTTAGTCATCAAATGAAGGAAAAGTAAAAGGGCATTGTGTTACCACTACACACCTGCATAATGACTAAGATTCAGGACACTGACATTGTCAGGTGTTGAAGAAGATGGAGAGCACCTGGAACTCCTGCATATTGCAAGTGGGAGTGCAAAATGTAGCCACTTTGGAAACCAGGTTTTTACATTATCATAATCCAACAGTCCCACTTGTCGGGGCTCGGCTCAGTCCTGGCAGAGGTCAGAGCCTTGCCCAGACACCACGTCGGTATCTGGGACACACTGAACCGGGTTTGGTGTAATGGCGGTGGTGCCAATGAAGGACCTCGGGAGAACTTCTACAGGGTAAACAGGAAAGGAAGGTTTATTGGGTGCTCCCCAAGTGGGGTGCAACAAGCAAGCAACCCCTAAGCAAGAGCTATAAGTGCTGGCTGAGTGCTGGAACAGCTCAGCCTTAAAGGCACAGCTACAGCAGCCTGTGTTCCATTGGGTTAGAGGTCAGTTGGCCTTGACTCTCACAGTTTGCCTTCTCTGCCTCCCTCCTTCCCAGGGATGGGAGGAATTGGGAGGCTGTTTGTGGCTTGACTGTAGCCTTCAGCAATTCAGGGCCTCTGGTCTTGACCACGTTGGCTTGCTTGAAGAGTCCGATGGAGTAGAGAGCGCTGGTCGAGGTGATGGGGTTCAGTTGGCAGTTAAGGGACGGTCATAAGTGGTGGAAGGGGAGAAATAGTAGGGGGTCAAGGGGGTCCGGGAGCCCTGCTTATATAGGGTCCCGGAGGGGCACGTGACTGGGATTAGCCAATCAGGGCACACACCTGACAGTTACTGCAGATAAACTGACATAACTGCCAGGTAGGGACAGTTATCTAACAAAAATGCCAAGGATAGCCGATCAGGATTAAGGCAGTTAAGGCAGGCCAGGCTGGTCAGGCGCCATCTTTGCTCACTCCATGGGAGGGGCAGGTGTGAGTGAGTAAGATGTGGCCCTGGGGTCCCTCAGGCTATTATGAGGGACCCTAATTATGGGGTAGATTTTAAAAATCCCCAACACCCACTCACAGATATTTTCCCAAGAAAATTTAAGTCCACATAAAACATAAATGATAATGTTCACAGAAGGGTTATTTGTAATAGCATACATATGGAAACAATCAAATTGTCCCTTCTTCAGTGGTCAGATGGAGAGAGAGCAAGCTGCTGCAGTGCAGCTCCTTATATACCTCGCTCAAATGGCCTGAGCCAATCAGTTTGAGTCCAATTGTCCAATCAGATTCAGGGGATTTATGAAGGGTTTTGTACAAATGTCCAATCAAGTTACTTTTACTTTCCCTAGATTTCTAATTTACAAACAAGATCTTCAAAAGCCAGTTTCCCAGTTTTGGTTTTTTTGCCAATTTCCTCCCAATTTCTCCCTTCAGTTATACACCAGTATCATTTGTCAAACTCATCCAATTGTACACATAAAATTGGTGAATTTTGTTGCATATATATTTTATTTTGATAAAGCTGATCAGTAAAAAATGAACTCCACCCTGAGGAGTCTATGTGGGGGAGGAGAGCTCACATCCTCCATTAGTTTTCTACATCTGTATACATCACAGTGTGGCATCCATCACAAGGTCTGTGGCAGCCCAAGGGAACTGGTGGCTGTGGGTACGTGAGTAGGAGAGGACTTTCTGCAGAAGGGTCTGGCTACCTGAGGACCTAGAGCAAAGCAGAGTGCACAAATGGGTCATTCATCACACACAGCCTCCTGGGGACCCTGAGGAGAGAGGCGGATGCTGCCATGTCTCCAGGATGCCTAGAAGTTTCCTATGGGCCAGAGAGGTGCTATTTCTGATGGCCACAGCAACAAGAGGAGTCTCAAGAGAATGCATGGTGTCTCCTCCCCATGCAGGCTGCCTCTGTCCTCGAACCTGCTGTCTCCTGCCTCCACTTCCTGAGTCACCGGGATTAGCGGTGTTAACCACTACACCAGGCTATTTTCTTAATTTTGTTTTCAGATTATTCATTGATGACACAGAAACACTTAGTGTCCCTTCCACCCACTATCAGCTCTTGCCAGTCAGAAGCCGCCACTCACTTGAGCAACCTCCCCACAGCCATGTCTGTTCTCAGCTGACCTCCCAGCCCCAGGGCCAGCTGCTTCTGGCTCTAGCATGTTGTCTCCTGAGGTTGAAGACTGATGGACCCCTTTCTTCCTTCCTTCTCTCCTTCCTTCCTTCCTCGATCCCTCCCTCCCTCCCTTCCTTGTTTTTTTCTTCCTACTTTCCTTCAATCCATTCCACATTGCCTGAGGGTCATCTGGTACCTGGGATTAAAGAAAAATATCAGAGCCCTGGACCTGCAGCTGACTCTGCCCCAGGAAGACCAGTCCACAGGTGATTACAACATAAATTTTGAAACTGAGTTCTCCAGGTTTGTTGTTTTTCAAGACCATTTTGGTTGTTCTAGGTCTGTTGCAATTCTGTGTGAATCTGAGTATGAGCTTGTCAATTTCCATAAAAGGCAGTGAAGGTTTAAATAGGGATTTTTTGAACCAGTGAATTTATCTGGGGTGTCTCTGGAAGACCACCTTAAGTCTTTCAGTCCATGAACATGGGATGTCTTGCTGTTCATTTAGATCTTTAATTTCTTTCAGCAATGTTGTATATAGTTTTGAGGCAAATTTTGTACATCTTTTGTTAAATTTATTCTTAAGTATTTTATTCCTTTTCATGCTGTTGTAAATAGAATTGCTTTCTTAATGTTCTTTTTCTTTTTTTTTCAGTATTGGGTGTTGAACCCAAGACACTACACATACTTTGCAAGTATTCTACCACTGGGCTGCAGTCCGAGCCCATTTTTTACTTTTTATCTCAAGACAGGGTCTTGCTAAGTTACACAGGCTGCCTCTGACCTGCAACCTGCGATCCTCCTGCCTCCACCTCCCAAGTCACTGGGATTACAGGCATGAACCACTGTGCCCAGCTATTTTCTTAACTTTGTTTTCAGATTATTCATTGATAACACAGAGAAATGCAATTGATTTTTGCATGTTGACTTATACCCTGCCACTTTGCTGAACTGTTCTTTAGTTCTAATCGTTTTTTGGTGGATCTCTTAGGATTTTCTCTGCACAAGTTCATGTCATCAGCAGATAGAAGCCATTTCACTTCTTCCTCTCCCATCTGTACGCCTTTCCTTTCTTTTTCTTGTTTAATTACCAGATCTATAATTTCCAATACAATATTAAGTAGAAGTAGCAAAAGTATCCATCATTCCATTGTTTCTGATCTCAGAGGAAAAGCACGTGGTCTTAAGAAAGACGTCAGATGCAGAGCAAGGAGATGCACACCTGCAATCCGAGCACTTGGAAGTGGAGGCAAGAGGGTCTTGGGTCTGAGTCCAAACTACTCCTAGTTGGTTTAATTTATTTTTATCATAAAAAGATGTTAGGTTTTGTTTAAAAAAAAAAAAAAGTCCTGTCAATTGAGATGATCATGTGGCTTTGGCTATTTCATCCTTTTAGTATGATGGATTATATTAATTGGTTTTTAATTTAAACCAACTTGCATTACTGAGATAAATCCCACTTAGTCATGCACAGAATCCTTTTTCTATGTTGCTGGGTTCGGTTTGATAATATTTCGTTGAATTTTAAAATTTGTTTTGTTTTGTTTTTGTTTTTGCACTGCTAGGGATCAAACCCAGGGCCTTGCACATGCTATGCAAATGCTCTACCACTGAGCGACATCCCCAGCCCTTGTTGTTTTTTGAGACAGGGTCTCATTATGTAGCCCAGGCTGGCCTCAAATTCATGATCCTCCTGACTCAGCCTTTCAGGTGCTGGGATTGCAGGCACCATGCCCAGATTGTTGAGGCTTATTCCTAAGGGATATTGGTCTGTAGTTTTCTTTTATTATCTTGGTCTGGTTTTGGTGTCAGGAATCTTTTCCCTGGGGACAGCACCGCCCCCTCACCTGGCTCTTCCCTGGCCCCTGGCTGTTTTTTGCACACAGAGGTTAAGCAGAGCATAGGGCAGGCTGGGGACCTGTGCCCACACCCCAGAGAGACGAAAGGTGAAGGAGGCTGGCAATCGCAGAATTAAGCGCCTGCAGTGGGTGGGGGCGCCGCGATTCTCAGGGCAGGTGCGTTTGCTCCTCTCTCTGGCTCTTTCTGAAGGAAGTCACAAAGAACCAAACAGGAAGAAGCCGAGTCCAGCACTGGCCCCCGAGGCCTCGCCCAGCTGACGGTCGCAGATGCATCACGGAATGACGCTCTTGCTCCGCCGAGTTGTGCCCTCACACTCCGTGGGTGTCAGTGTGACCATCTTTGTGTTCACTTCCTTAGCAAGATGGCTTTTGAGACCATGGTGAGGTCCCAGCCATGGAGCTGCTGTGGGGCCAAGGGAGGCGCCCTGCCCAGCCTTCCCGCCTCGTCTGCTCCTCCCGTAATGAGATCGTTTATTTATGTCTTCAATTTGGTTTTTATTATTATTACTATTTGCTTTCCAGAGTTAGGAGCCATACAGCAAGCAGCCTCCCGCCCCCGCACGCCTCCAGTGCTCTCCTGGAAGCCTAGAAAGAGAAGCCTCATAACCATGTAGAGTGGTAATAACTAACGTTAATGGGGCTCAGTGGATCAAGCCTGTATTTCTTGAAATCTGCCTTTTCCATCACTAGGTAACCCTATGTGTTGATTCTCCACATGCAAAGAGCGGGTAGGTCTGTTTCCACAGGGTGAGCGTTTCCTGTGAAATTTGTGCCTGAGAAGGGATTTTTTTCCTGGGTTTCTCAGGACCCTTTCAATCCCACGGTCCTCCCTGGATCTGGACCTGACCTGTTTCCCAGGTGCTGGTGTGGGAGGGTATGGGGCTGTCTGGCTGTCCTGGTGACGGGGTGTGCATGAAGCTGTTGTCACACGCTCACACGGGCTCCTGGAGAAATTTTGGCCTACCTGCCCCCCCTACACACACACACACAAGTCACGGTCCTTGGCTACCCAGCCCTTCCGGGAAGGAGCCACCCAGCCTCATTCTCCTGCCCTCTTACCCAAGGCGTGGGAGGGGAACAAAGCCGGGGCATGAACTGCAGCCCCAGGCCGTTCCAAAGGCCCTGCGTAGCTGCCCAGAGGCTGGGTACCTCCAGAAGGCGGCTGCCCTTCGGAAGGCCTCGCGGGCGAGCTCCACGGGGTTAGCATCAGGGCCTCTTCTCTGGTCACCTGGAGGGAGAGCCTTTTCTGACTGGGTGCTGTGCATAATCTCACAGGCCCCCCTGGGATAAGCGCCTCTTTACAGAGAGGCCGTGGTCACACCTCATGAGGGCCAAGAGGGGGTCCAGATGGCAGTGCTGTGGGGGGCTGGTCCTGCCTGTGGGGACCCTTTCCCAAAAGGCAGCTGCAAGTGCCCTGGTGTCCGGGAGGGCTCCCCGACAGCCTGCTGCCCTCGAGAAGTGAGTCATTCTCTTGTCCCTCATCCACCCTCTGCCCTGTAGTCACTGCCCTCTACCCCTCGGCGGCACCATTCCACTGCGACAGCCACGGCAGGACAGCTGAAGCTCCTGACCCCCTCCGGGACCCAGCCCTGCACGCGGACCTCGAGAGCAAAGCCCAAGGAGCTGCCCTCCGTCATGGTCCCTTGGGGTAGCCTGGGGACTGCACAGTGCCCCCTGCACTCAGATCTCCCCTCCCAGGGTTCCCCACCCCCCTCACCCTCCCCCACCTCCCCCTCTGAGCCCTGCCAGAACAAACAAGCTGCTGTTGCTGTGAGTGCCAAGCAGACCCTCAGCCCCTGGCAGCCGGGGCTTGCAAAGCCTCCTGGGTAGCTGTGTCCAGGCCTTGCAAGGCCAGGACCCAGGTGCGGGGCTTTGGGAGGGACGCTGTCCCCAGACTTTCCCTCAGACCCCAGAGCAGAAGCTGCACCCCTCCCACGGACAGGCCACGGGGCCTGTGTGGCCAGGGCAATCAGAACCGAGTGGCTATGAGCCAATCCCAGGAGCAGAGAGGGGTTCAGGGGGCTTCTTTAGGTGGGACCCAGGAACAGAGCACCTCCAAGCTGCAGCCTGAAGCCGCAGCCCTGTGCCCCCAAGTCTGGCATGGCCTCCCGATCCTGCCCACCTGCTCACCTGCTCACGAATCACCGTTGGGCCTGGGGTTGTTTGCACTTTGCCCCTGCGAGCAGGTGCGGCTCCAGCCACCTTTTCCCATCCTTGTCCTTGTCCCGTCCCCAAGAGGGTGAAGGAGTCCATCCTCCACGCATGCACCCAAGGCTGGTGTTTCCAGGGGCAGGTCTGTTGAGGGTGGGAACCAAACTCCGTGGGGCTGCTGAGTCTTCTCCTTGCGGTGTTGTTCCCTGAGGGAAGAGATCCAGAGCTCCAAGCCCAGACAGGGACTTGCAGGCCTCTCCATTGAGTTCGTTGTTTTTTCTTAAACCGAAAGGAAATACCCACACACACCCAGACGCAGATGTCTGCACCGAGGACGGTCTCGTGAGTTTTGGTGAAGACACACATCCCGTACCTGACACCTGACCTCAGAGGTCCTTGCTGCCGCACTAAAGTCCCCTTCGTCCTCGCAGGCGCCCCCTCCGCATAGGCAATGGCTGGTCATTTCCAGCACCACAGACTCCTGTTGCTGTGCGTGAACTCCACAGAAGGGAAGCCCACTGTCTGTCGTCTGCAACTGGCCTCTTTCCTGAATGATATGCTTTGAGACTGTTTAGAGTCATGTCACAGCTTCGTGGAAGTCTACGTGGAGTCCACGCAGTCGACAGAGAATCACTGGCCACAAGATCCACCCCAGAGCCTGGCTCGGTGGCACACGCCTGTAATCCCAGCGGCTCAGGAGGTGGAGGCAAGAGGATCACAAGTTCTAGACCAGAGGCAGTCTGCGTAACTTAGCGAGACCCTGTCTCAAAAAGTGAAAAAATGGGCTGGGAGCGCAGCTCAGTGGTCCAGCACTTGCACAGCATGCAGGCGCGAGGCCCTGGGTTCAACCCCTAGTACTGCAAAAAAAAAAAAAAAAAAAGAGAGATCCACCCCAGATAAAACTAAGTTTTAAACAGAGGTCACACCCGTGTAACATAATTTATCGTCTTAACCATTGTGAAGCGCATGTTCCAGTGGAATCCCGCATATCCACACTTGTGCAGCCCCCACTGCCATCCACCTCCAGAGCTTCCTCATCTTCCCAAGCTGAAACTGTCCCCGTTGACCGCTCCCTCTGTTGCCCCTCCCTGCCCTTGGCCCCCATCCTCCTTTCTGTCTTTGCAGATTTTATATCAGTGGAGTGACGTCGTCTTTCACATGTCTGGCTTGCTTTGCCACGCAGTGTCCTCAGGGGCGTGAGTGTCAGAACTTCCTTGCCTTTCGAGGTTGTTGATAGTCTGCCTCTGGATAGATCACCTTGTTCTGCCCAGCACAGGATCAGACCTCTTGCACTGCTCAGCCCCCGGTGGCTTTGGACCCCCGTCCTTCTCTGAACTCCCATGTCTGCAAGCTGGGAAATGCTGGCGCCATTGTCAGAGAGGAGCCCAGGGCTGCCGACACTCCTCCGGACCTCAGTGGGAGATGGTCACAGGCTGAGGCCTTAAAATAAGGAGAAGCCAACCTCTCCCAGACCTGGAGACCAGACCTCTGGAAGTGTGGCCGGACCAGGCTTCTCCCAGGAGCTCTGGGAGGCTCCTTCCTGCCTCCTCCAGCTCCTGGGGGCTCCAGCATCCTTGGTGTGTGCCTGCGTCCCTTGGTCTCTGCCCCTGACTTCTTGTGGCCTCGCCCTCTGTGCCTGTGTCTCTTTGGTCTCTCCTAAGGACACTGCCACTGGGTGCTGAGCCACCCTGACCCGGGACGCCCTTGTTTCAGACCCTTCACAGATTCAATCCTCGGAGACCCCTTTTCTCGCACACAAGGTCTGTTTAGTGGGTTCTGGGGATTAGGACACAGGCAGATCTTTGGGGCCCTGTAGCCCATCAGGGTGCTGGTGGGACGGGGTTTCCAGTAGGTAGCTGTGTGCCTCAAGTCCCTGTGGTCTGCCTGGAGGAGCCTTGGAGATCCCCAGGCTTTTGGTTCCTGCCATCTTCTGTCCTGTCCCCGGCCGCCCCGTGGATTCTATGAGCCCCCGGGACATCCTGCACTCAGTGGGCTGGCCTGTCGCTCACACCCCCATTCCTGAGGGGGTGGCTCTGCACCTCTGCCTACTGGACACAAATGAGACACCCAGACTCTGGGATGGGGGCCCAGACGTGGCTGCAGGCCCAAGTGCTGAGGCCCTTCCTTGTGGGGAGGAGGGCGGGGTGGGCCGTCCTGGGGCCTACACAGTGGGTGGGCCAGGCTGTGCACCCTGTCCCCCCAATTTCCATGAGTGCTACGCCCGCTGACGCTCCCTGTTCCCCGCTATCCGACAGGTGGGTTGAGCTGGTGACCCACGAGCTGCCCCTTGTGCAGAGGGTGCTCCAGCCAGACCTGCCCCCGGGAAAGAGCCGGGCTCGGACGTCCAGCCAGCTCCCCCGGAGCCTCGGGTGAGACGCACACACTCGGCCCGGGACACAGGGCTCCAAAACCCTCCCAGCTGCAGGCAGGGCCCATGGACGTGAGCGCCCAGCTCCAACTCCTCCCCTCCTGCAGGTCAGGGGCTGTGAGGGACCGTCTCGGCCACCTTCCTCCTGGATGCTGCGTCTAAGCCAGTGTGGGGACCCTGTCTTGGTCATCCTGGAACTGTCCACCCCTTGGGTCAGCACCCACCCTCCGGCAGCCCCAGGTCAGTGAAGCAGAGGTGCAGAGCTGCCCCCTTAGGAATGGGGGTGTGAGTGACAGCTGGCCCACGGAGTGTGGGATGTCCCGGGGGCTCATAGAATCCGTGGGGCAGCCGGGGACAGGACAGAAGATGGCAGGGACCATAGAATCCGTGGGGCCGCTGGGGACAGGACAGAAGATGGCAGGGACCAAAAGCCTGGGGGTCTCCAAGGCTCCTCCAGGCAGACCACAGGGGCTTGCGGCACACGGCTGCCTATTAGAAAGGCCGTCCCACCAGCTCCCAGCCAGTTCCTATGGTCACTGCCAGGCCCCCACTGCCCCTCGGGCCTGTGGTAGAAGCCTGCAGCCTGGGATTCCCGGGCTGGAGCAAGAAGGATGAAGAGAGCAGAGGCAGCAGCTGGACCCCGGGCCTCCCACGGCAGGCAGACGGAGCAGGTGGAGGCCTCAGCGACAGTGCTTTGTGCTGTGCGCCTGGGGACTGCCACAAACCATCCATCAAGCCGAAGTCCCCCTGTTTGAATCCTAATGAGAAACGGGGTGGGGTGGGGGCTGGGGCTTCCCCAGGACTGCCTTGAGCTGCAAGCTGTCTAGCCAGGGTCACAGGGCCCCAGGGGCCAGGCACTGAGAGGCTGTCCTTCCAGAAAACTGGGGGTGCGCGCTGTGGGTGGCCTTCCTGCATCGTGCCACCTGCCCCAAGAGGAGCCGCAAGCTGCCCTTGTCTCCCCGACACTGGCGGACATGCTTTCCGCTGGGGCTGGAGGCTCCTGGGGCTCTGGGAGCGACAGGGTTGCCGCGCATCTGACAAACCTTCCCCTGGCCACCAGCTGGCCTTGCCTGTGCTGCGGGACAGCCGGGACAGGACGCCGCTCCTCCCCGGCGCCCCCCCTCTGGGCTGCGTTGTGCGTGGTGGGGGAGGGTGTGTGTCTGGAGCATGGGGATGGATCTGCCAGAGACGCCAAGCTAGAAGTTACCCCTGTTTATTACTAACTGTCATAAAACTAGTAACAGCTAACATGTCGAGGCTGGTTACCCACCAGGCACTGCCTGGGCATTTACGTGCATTTTTACCTAACCCTGAACACGACTCCATGGAGCAAGAACCGTTGCTACTCACATTTTGGAGGTAAGGAAGTGGGAACTCATGGAAATCAAGACCCACACAAGGCACCCCTGAGTGCGGATGGCCTCCGTGTCCACGCCAGGCGTCGCAGACTCAACCAACCAGGGAAAAGAACATTTGGAAAAAACTGCACTGAATGTGCAGACTACTTTTTCTTATCGCTCTTCTATAAACAATATTAGCCTGCAGCAGTAGCCCTGTGGCATCCGATCCCATCAGATCTCGGAAGCTAAGCAGGGTCGGGCCTGGTTAGTGCCTGGATGGGAGACCACCTGGGAACACCAGGTGCTGTAGGCTTGGGAGAAGGACCTGGCAACCCCCGCCCAAAAATCAATCTGCCATTGAAAACCCTATGAACAGCAGAGAAGCACTGACAATAGCGTTTCCCCTGTTGTACAGAGGGTCGCTATGAGTCGGATACAGACTCGACTGCACCTAACAACAACAACAACAATGAACAATATACCGTGACAAATATTTACTCTGGGCAAGGTGGTGTGTGCCTATGATCCCAGCACCCTGGAGGCTGAGGCAGGAGGATTATGAGCTTGAGACCAGCCTGGGCTCTGCGCAGCAAGAGCCTGTCTCAAAAAAAAAAAAAAAAAGCAAACAAAACCAACCAAAACTATTTACATAGGTGTTTGGTTTTAGATGTAATCTAGAGACGATTAAAAGTATTTCTTTTTCCCTTTCTTCTTTCTTTCTTTCTTTCTTGTAGTACTTGGGGGTCGAACCCAGGGCTTCCACACATACTTTGCAAGTGCTCAACCACTGGGCTGCTACCCCCGCCCATATTTTTATTTTCCATTTTAAGTCAAGGCCTCACTAAGTTGCACAGGTTGCCTCTGGCCTTGACCTCCCAGTCCTCCTGCCTCTGCCTCCCGAGTCACTGGGATTATAGGCGTGAGCCACCACACCTGGCCAAAGATTTATTTGTAAATGTTCAGTCACCTTGCACAGATCAACTTTAGAGAGGCACAAGAAATTGGCAGCAGGTGCCTGGCGTTCGCGTGCCCACTTAAAATGCTGCTTTTCTCCTCTCCTTTCCGTGAGGAGTCTGGCTCTGATTCAAGTGCTGTCTGTCCTCCCAGAGCTGTATTATTTATTTTTTTCAGTGCTTGAGGGTTGACCCCAGGGCTCTGAATGTGCCAGTATCACTGAGCACTGAGCCATCACCCAGCCCCTTTTGTTTTATTTTTTATTTTGAGGCGAGATGTATAACTCTCCAAGTTATACATCTTGGAGATAAATTTGTGGAGCTATGCGGGCTGTGTCTGGCCTCGAGCCCACCATCCTCCCACCTCAGCCTCTTGAGTTGCTGGGACTACAGGGGTGCTCCAGGGCCCCAGGCTTCTCCCAAAGTCTCTGGATGTCACAGGTTAGGTGGCACCTGTTGAAAGGGCCTCACCCACACACCCTCAGGGCCCAGCACAGTCCGCAGAGGGTCTGTGCCCCCTCTTTCCAAATGGCTATTAGTTATCCAACACCACTTAGGAGAAACCCCATCTTGGCCCTGTGATTTGTGCTGCCGCCAGTCACTGACATAGTCTCGGTCTTCCCTGGCACCCACACCACGTGGAAGTTCTTTGTGTTTCCGTGGCTCCGATTCCAGCCCCCGCACAGGTTTCTGTCCTGGCTATCTCTACGAGGTGGTTTGCCATGAGAACCGTGGTGTCGGTGTGTCTCACTCCACGACTCAGCGAGTTGGGTCTTGGCTGGAGTTGCACTGAATTTGTAAATTAACGTGGGAGGACTTGACGTCTGCGTGAGGCTGGGTCCAACCGTCCACGAGAAGGGGACGCCTTTCCCTGTGCTCCCTGGACAGCGCTGAGCTGGACTCCAGAACCAGCTAGGTGGCATAGACCTCTTCTACGTGGCTCTAAAGTCACTTTCCATGGGACATGCTGCAGCCCCAGCCACGCCCATGGGAGGAACCCCAACTTTTCCCACGTGTTGGACGGGTCCTCAATGCCACAGCCGGGACCGAGGTGATGACGGTGAGACGATAGTCCCAGCCAAACCCACGTCAGAGATGACACAGGCGAAAACACACACCGCCAGGGATTCACAACACAGGGCCCTCAGCGGTGAAGGACCAACGCAGCCTGCGCGGCGTGACTCCCCGCGCGCACGGAGGAACGGGAGAGCCGTGCCGCCTCCTCAGCAGAGGCTGGGAAGGCTCCTGACGGAACTCGACGCTCATTCATGGCTTTCCAAAAAAGCAAACCAGGAATAGGAGGAAACCTCTTCAGCCCGGTGTCCCGGTGAGTCACGGCGAGCTGTGTCTGACGTGGGGAACGAGACGGGGCCGTTAGAAGGAGAAGGCAGGGGGAAAGCAGAGCAATGTTGTCATGGGCGACGGGAAGGGGCGCATAGAACATCCACGTTCTAACCCTGCCACCTGACTCGGAGACAGGGCCAGGGACCAGGAGACTGAGTTCCAGTGAGGGCAGTGGAGCAGGCCCTGACCCCAGAGGACCGGAGTCCTCACGAGAAGGAGGAGCAGG
>VMDO01031836.1:0-10120 GCA_007922755.1 Pedetes capensis
TCTCAATTTAAATCATTGAAAACATACTACAATTATGATATTACAGATATTAATAAGCATTGTAAATCCTTTTCCTAGATAACTCATGCTTTCTTTTTAAAAGGAAATTTGAATTTCAATACTAGATTACTTCACACTGTCGTTTAAAATTGATAACATCTGGAAGAAAAAGAAAAATTTCTCCTTTCAGCTCTTCAGAACAGATTCCATTTCAAGCACCCTGGAAAATTCAGACCTTCTGTAAGCTTAACTTTTACATCACTCTTTTTTTTTCTACTTGCCCATTCTTCCCCTTTAGTTATTTTCTCCTCCCATCTCTTAAATGTGTCTATTACCCTCAGGCTTTGACCTTGGGCAGACTGTGAGCACAAAGTCATGTTATTTAGAGTGAAGTAACACCAGTAGTCAGGAAGGAACAATGTAGTTCAAGCCAGATAAAATAAATCTCTCATTTCCTGTCAAGGGACTGAGCCAAAAGCAATAATGAGAGATGGGGGGCGGAGGCCGAGGGCAAACCGCACAACTTGAAACACAGACACTTGGGGTAGACAACAACTGCAAGCCTCCCTTGAATGTAGACAACAAAACCCCAAACAGCCAAAGTGACAAGGGGTGCATAATAGCTATGGAATAAACCAAAACATATGAAACAGAGGGCATGCATGCAGCTCCCTAGCCATAGACAGAGCACATTTGAATTGCTTGAAGAGGGAATCCCAAGGCAGGAACCAAACATGTGAAGGATTCCCCAGTACAGAGTGAGACTTTCATATACTTTGAAACACACCTGTATAGCTGCCACTTCTGACCAAGTTGTCTTTATAATAAAAACTGTACATGCTGTTTTCTGCATAATAGTTCTACACATTAAAGTTTGCAGACAACCATGGGAAAGAACTCCATATGCAATTCAGCAGAAGTATGCAGTGGTTATCATTGTCTATATCTTTAAGAAAGTTGACTGCTGATTTATTAAACAGACACCAAAAAGGTGTTTGGTATCTACAGATGTTAAAGCTATTTCAAATATTTAATCCCTTTAATCCTTGAAACAAGCCTCTGACCAAAGCATCCTTGTGTTCTTATTCTGTGAATGAAAATCCTAAGACACTGAAAGATGATGTAATTTACCCAAGGCCACATGGCTTGTAAGAGGGAGAGCCTTGATCTCAACCTAAGTAGTCCAGGTCCACAGTCCACTCCCTTAATTACTAAGCTTTGCTGGATACATAGCCACAGCCTACTAGTATGACATTTTACTGATCTTAGCTGTTTGCAGGCCCTGCTCAGATTTTGCTGGAATTCATTATTTGTTTTAGAAGAACAATGAAACTTTTGAAAGTTCTCATTAGATCCAGAAGAAGTCTTAAAAATAAAAAAAAGTGAAACCATGCTACATTCATTATACTGCTGAATGTTTTCTTTTGTCCAAAGCACCTTATCATTTATTCGTTAACTGTTCCTCCAACGAATGCTCCTTATTGAATGTTTAGTACACTCTAGGCACTGTGATAGATGGATGAAATAGTCTCATGGATGAAATAAAGTCAATCAGGGATGCATTTTATGTTCAGTTTGATACAGAATATACTGTGTAGAAATTCTTATGAAGACAACAGCATTCTTAAAAACTAATACTAATTTGGCTTTAGAGACAGCCAGGAATT
Source organism: Pedetes capensis (assembly GCA_007922755.1). Taxonomy (NCBI): domain Eukaryota; kingdom Metazoa; phylum Chordata; class Mammalia; order Rodentia; family Pedetidae; genus Pedetes; species Pedetes capensis. Next base: position 1,668 of record VMDO01031836.1, read on the forward strand.
TTTAACTCAAGAGAACAAAATATGATTTATCCATTTGAGTCAAACATTTAGAAGTATCATGTAAAGATTAAAACACTAACAATGTGCATCCAAAGACTGTGCTCACTTAGTGCCACAACAGATATACAAAGTTTAGAATAAGACAGTGCCTCATGGTTTGAATGTTTCTCAGAAGCATAAAAACCTTAATTTGTAGTTTTCTGTGATCCTCCATGCCCATCCAAGACTGAAAAAAAAAATAGCAGTATTTTGACTCTTATGGTAGCCTGTGCATAATTCTATTGTTATATATAACCTATTATACCCATTAGATGAAACAGTCATATTATATTTACCTCCTCATCCAAGCTTCTCCTATGGGGTGTTATGTTCTTTAGCTTTGTATTCTTGCACCTGTGTCTTAGTACTTGGAACATAGGATACATTCAATATATAATTTATAAATGAATTGAGGAGTACGTTTTTCACACACATAAATCAGAGTCATGTACAACGCACTTTTATTTTATGAAATATTATGCAAATTGTGGATAGTCCAAGGCAAATGATGATTCCTTTTATAAAATATAAGAATGATAGCATCAATAGATAATTTATTTGAATGCTTATTATATACTAGGCCTTCTATGTGTGTGTTTTTATTGTTAAATGCCATCAAGTCTAGACAGACTCATAGAGACCCTATGTATCACAGAACAAAATACTATCCCACACTGTGCCATGCTTGGCACTATGTCAGTGCTTCTCTGATATCCATAGGGTTTTTAATGGCTGATTGTTTTGGAAGTGGGCTGCCAGGTCCTTCTCCCAAGGCTATAGCACCTGATGTTCCCAGGTGGTCTCCTATCCAAGTACTAACCAGGCCTGGCCCTGCTTAGCTTCCAAGATCAGATGGGATCAATGCCAGAGTAGTATGGCTATAGCCTCTATGTGTTTATCATGGATTATTTAATTTAAATAATTATTTAATTATTCAGTCTGTACCCCAAATCTATGAAGTGAGAGCATCTGTTTTATTGTTGAACTGAAAATTACCATAAATGGTTGTGTGCCATGGCACATGCCTATAATCCCAGTGATTTGGGAGGTAGAGGCAGGAGGATCATAAGTTTGAGGTCAGAGGCAGCCTGTACAACTTAGCAAGAAACTGTCTTGAAATAAAAAATAAAAATAAAAATAAATTTTAAAAAGCAGGCTGAGAGTACAGCTCACTGCTAGAGTGTTTGCTTAGCATGGATGAGGCCCTGGGTTCAACTCCTAGTAATTAAAGAAATATACACACACACACGCATACACAAACATATACACACATATACATATAAATATATACACATAAATACACACACACTCCTATTATTACTAATGGAAAAGACCTAGAAATTAAAAAAATATATTTCCCCCTTTTTAAGAAGTAATAATGTAGTTCAATTTAATAGGTAACTTTATTAGTCAGCTATTGTCACTGTAGCAGAAAAACCAACCCAAACCAACTTATAGGGGAAGAGGTTTATTGAGAGTTCACATTAAAGAATCAGTCCTAATGACAACCATGACAGTGGCAGGGCCTATTGTAGATGACCTCATAGCATGGTGGACCATGAACAGAGAGAGACTGCAGCCTTGGGTGAGGGAGAACCTTCAAAGTCATGCACCCGGTCACATCACTTCCAAGAATCCCAACTTCAAACATTCCATAATTTCCTGGGATAGTGCCACTAGCTGGGGACAGAATGTTAAAGCACATGACCTTGGGGGACTTTTATATTCAAACCATGATAGTAACTATAGGTTACATTTATATTTGTATGAACAGTTCCTTAAAATATTCTATATTGACAAAGAAGAAAACTCACATAGATAAGGAAATCATTTGTTTGAGCAAATGAAGAAACTTGTGCATTGTTAAATGTATCAGTCAGCTTTTTGTTACTGTTCCAAAGTACTTGAGATGACCCACTTAAAAAGATGAAAGGTTTATTGGGATCAGGGTGTCAGAGATTTCAGTCCATGTTTGGTTGGTCCTGTTGGTTGGTCCTGTGGTGTTTGGGCCTATGGCAGTTCATCATGATGGGAGCACATGATGAGGGAAGGTGCTCACTTCAGAGCAGCCAGGAAACAGAGAGTAAGGTAGAGGAGTGGCTGGGGCCTCAATATCCCCTTTGAGAGCATGAGCCGATCATCTTTCTCCCATCAGGACCCACCTTCCAGTAGTGCCAAGGGCTGGGAACTAAACCTTAAACCATTAGCCTTTAGAGGGTATTTAAGTTCCAATACAGGATTAGATTACTCAAAACAGAAATTCCCCCATCTCATGATAGACTTGTGACACTGTTGCCATATCTTCTGGAAAATTCCATTGGACCACTTGGACTTACACATATGAAACAGATGATTCCCCAGCTCTGTCATACTTTAATTTGAATTAGAAAGATACCTTTCATAGACTTTGAACTTTGAAGGGTAGCCATTAATGTTTATTATATGTTTAGCAATGTGTTTGTATTATCAGACCTATAATAAGATACAAAATACTTGAACAAAAAGAAAATTAACTCAGGCAGATATTTTGTTTTTCTGGTGTCCTCAATAGTTGCACATACAAGATACCCAACCAATACCCATTAGTCTCTTACTTTCTGATACTTATTGACCTTTTTACCTCTCTGCTTTGTCTTCTGTTGACAGAAAATGGGACTTTTGCTTAATTTAACACAGGATGTTTCCTTTAAACAAAAACAATTACTTCCTTTCTACAGGAAATTTATGAACTAGAAAGTCTGTGGAGACAATTCATCTCTTCTTTAGGTAGTTTGCAACACAATGTGAACCTAATTTCACTTCAGGCTCTGACAGGGCACAATATCAATTACTTTAATATGCTCCAGCATTGGGTTATCTGTTCCAATTTCCTCTACCAATATTCATATTTAGGATATAATAATTAAACTTTGATATACACTAGATAATACATTCTTTATGAAACATGTCTATGGAAGGTTTTGTGTGCTTTACAAAAGTAGAAAAGGAAGGTTGGGCACCATGGTGCACACCTGTAATTCCAGTGACTCTGCAGACTGAAACAGGAGGATAGAGAGTTTGAGTCCAGAGACAACCTGCGCAACTTTGTGAGACACTGTCTCAAAAATAAAAATTAAAAAAGGGCCTGGGGATGCAGCTCAGTGGTGAAGCATTTGCTTAGCATGCATAACGCCTTGGCTTCAACCTTCCTCCCCAGCATGGGGTGGGGTGTGGGGAATAGAAAAGGAAATCCTTAAGAAGTCAGGAATCACAAATACCAACACTGTATTGTAGTCTAAGTAAAAGATGAAACTCAAATGAAGAGTATTCTCTGTGGGTTTAAAAGATGATAATGAAAATGATGTATTCGTTGATTTATTTATGATTCTTCATATTCTAAAAGTGAGTAAACACCTAATGAAAACAAATATCATGAAAATAGTTGAAAGGAAGTAGTTTTTTATGGAACATACAACTAAACTGTAGAATTAATTGTTGCTGGTTATCATTGAAGCAAATGGCACAGTCAGTATACTTTTTTAAACCATTAAATCATTTTTATGTGTATAGAAGGCATTGTAATTACATTATCTGCCTGCAGCTGTAGCCCTGTGGCATCCGATCCCGTCAGATCTCTGAAGCTAAGCAGGGTCGGGCCTGGTTAGTACCTGGATGGGAGACTACCTAGGAATACCAGAAGCTGTAGGCTTGGGAGAAGGACCTGGCAACCCCCTCCCAAAAATCAATCTGCCATTGAAAACCCGATGAACAGCAGAGAAGCACTGACAATAGTGTTTCCCCTGTTGTACAGAGGGTCGCTATGAGTTGGATACCGACTTGACGGCACCTAACAACAACAACAACAATAGAACTTTTAAAATATAATAGCTTGAAATATTTTCACATTTTATTAGCATAGCACACTTGTTCTATTATTGAACTCTAAATTCTACCATGACTATTAGATACTTTTCAAGACGAATCCCAGATTAGGATAAATATTGTACAATTTATTTTATCAACTTTAACTGCATTATTATTACTTTGCAGGCATAATGCCATAAAGAGACATACTGATATTATGCCAACATTAATGTGTACTTATTAGAATCAACAATAATACTATGGTTTCCTAAAATTTTTTTATATGATTTGTGTATGTCCTTTATTTTGTAATAAAAATGTTGTATCTATTTCTGTACTACTTTTTTCATGATATTTAAAATTTTATATTTAAAAGGGTTAAATTAAGTCTTTTTTTTTTTCCTAGTACTAGTGGTTGAACTCAGGGCCTTGCGCTTGCATGCTTTCCAAGTGCTGGACCATTGAGCTGCACCCCCAGCCCATTTTTTTTTTAAATTTTTGAGACAGGGTCTCACTAAGTAATGCAGACTGCCTCTGGTCTTGAACTTGCGATTCTCCTGCTTCCACCTCTGGCGCTGCTGGGATTACAGGCATACGCTACTGCGCCTGGCTCAAATTGTCTTATTAATCACTTTAAAACGCAGTTAAAGGGCTCAATACTGTATTTTCTGTGTGAAAGATGTTGAACAAACACTTTGATGATTCATTTGGGACTTTACCAGAGGACTTAGTGTTAATGTGCACTTAATGCTTACTTTTAAAATTCAGTTTAAAACAAGTTACAAATTATCATTAACCAATATATTGAATAAAGGAGGTCTTACCCAAAATTGTTTGTCATTTATCACAGGAGTATTCTGAACTTTGTTGTTGTTGTTAGGTGCCCTCGAGTTGATATCTGAATCATAGTGACCCTACATACAACAGGCTTAACAATATTGTTAGTGCTCTGCTATTCATAGTGTTTTCAGTGCCTGATTGGTTTCTAGGAGTGGGTTGCTGGGTCCTTCTCCCAAGCCTATAGTACCTGCTGTTCCAAGGCAGTCTCCCATCCAAGTACTTAACCAAGCAGTTATAAATCCTTGTAGTTACAAATTCACAAGAAGAGATCAGTTTTGATAAAGAGATAAAGTGAAGGATTTAAGTACTTTAACATATGTAGTCATGATGTTATTATATTAAACGTATATAGTACTTCGTCATAGGGACTCTAAATGGTTTAATGTCTCTTAAAATTCTAATAATTAGACAGCATTTTTTTTTTTTTGCAGTACCAGGGGTTGAACCCAGGCCATTGCACAAGCTAGGCAAGTACTTCACTGAACTGCTCCCATGCCCCCTTTTTATTTTTGAGACAGTCTCACTAAGTTGCACAGGCTACCTCTTGCCTCAACCTGGTAATCCTCTAGCCTTACCCAGCTGAGTGGCTGGAATTACAAGTGTGTGTCACCATGCCCAACCATTGACAATGTTTCTTAAACCCAAACTGATACCTTTCTCTGCTTCTTGAACCTGAAAATTTTGTCATTTTTCTTGTGTATACTATTAGTAAACATATTTTTTTCCCCATATTGAGGGTTGAACTGAGCTTTGCAGGTGCTGGAGCACTGAGCTGCATGCCCTGTCTGTTCCTTGACTTTTTGAGACAGGGTCTTGCTAAATTATGCAGACTGCCTCTGGTCTCAAACTTGCTATCCTTCTGCCTCTGCCTCCCGAGTCGCTGGGATTATAGGCATGCGTCACCACGCCTGGCTAGTAAACAATTCTTTGAAGTTTATAATTTCAGCATCCTTACCTTAATTAAAAAGTTTTTAAAGTTAAAGGTTGGGAAACTGAAATTGTACATATATACCTAAGACTAGCATGACTTAGGTTCAGGGAGACCTGTTATTGCTGTTGTTAGGTGCCCTCCAGTTGGGTCCAACTCATAGTGACCCTATGTACAGCAGAAAGAAATATTCCCAATTCTGTGCCAGGCACACATCCTATTTATGTTTAAGCCCATTGTTGCAGACACCTTGTCAATCCATCTAGTTGAGAGTTTTCCTTTTTTTGTTGTTGACCTGCCACTCTCCCAAACAGGATGTCCTTCTCCAGGGATTGATCCCTCCTGACTACATGTTCAAAATATGTAAGACACAATCTAGCCATCCTTGCTTCCAAAGAGCACTCTGGTTGCACTTCTTCTAGGACAGATATGTTGGTTCTTTTGGCAGTCCATGCTATGTTCAATAATTGTTTCCAGCACTGTAATTCAAAAGCATCAATTGTTTTCCTATCTCCCTTGTTCAATCTCCAGCTTTCACAACCCTATGATGGGACTGAAAATACCATGGCATGACTCAGGTGCATGTTTGTCTTCAATGTACCATCTTTATTTTTCAATACTTTAAAGAGATCTTTTGCCACAGCTTTCCCCAAAGCAGTGTGTCTTTTGATTTCTTGACTGCTGCTTCCACAAGTGTTAATTGTAGAACCAAGTAAAGCAAAATCATGGACAACCTCAATCTTTTCTCCATTTATTGTGTAGGTGCATAATGACTCAATTATAAAGATTTTTGTTTTGTTGATGTTTAGTCACAATCCATACTGTAGGATATACAAAATTCTTAGAGGATGCAGAGGATGGAGGGAGCTTCCCTTATCCTACCAGCACCATCAAAACTGATCTTTTGGATTCTTTAGTTTAGGTACTTCTTGCACCTTTATAGTTATATAAATTTTTCTATGCCCAGATTCTCTAATGTAAGAAATATTAATATATTTTGATGACTGATAAGAGGAAATATTCTTGAATTTTGTGTTGCATTTCATTTTGTGCTTATAATTACTTGTACATTTTTCACCTTCTAGTCACAAAGTATTCCAAAGGATTTTTTTCTTTAAAGACAGGAACTCACCATCCTCCTGTCAAGCCTTCTAAGTGCTAGAATTATGGATGTGTGCGGCCACACATGGTTTAAAGGAATTTTTGATATGCATTAAAGATATATTACTAAAGTAAAATTTTAGTATTTGAAATGAAACTTTGAAACATTTACGTATTTCAATTATCAGCCATAGATTATGAGCAACCAAGGCTATAATGTGTTATAACAATTTAATATTATTATTCTTTGTTTTTAACCATGTGCTAAGTATTTATGCCTGTAGCCATAGCCCTGTGGCATCTGATCTCGTCAGATCTCGGAAGCTAAGCAGGGTCGGGCCTGGTTAGTACCTGGATGGGAGACCGCCTGGGAACACCCGAAGCTGTAGGCTTGGGAGAAGGACCTGGCAACCCCCTCCCAAAAATCAATCTGCCATTGAAAACCCTATGAACAGCAGAGAAGCACTGACAATAGTGTTTCCCCTGTTGTACAGAGGCTTGCTATGAGTGGGATACTGACTCGATGGCACCTAACAACAACAACAAGTATTTATAGAATTTATGTTATAAATTTGAGATCATATGACTTGATGCAGTTTGATCACAAACCGTTTTACTGTTTAGAAAGTGAAGACCTTAAGAATGGTAGTTTGTCTAATATTACTCAATGAGAAAGTTAGGACCAACTCTAATTTTGCTTTATTTCTCTAACTGCTAAAGAAGAAATATTTACAACCTCAGCTTTTCCCCCTCTATTTACTGGTCCTTTGAATTAGTTTTGAAATGGACCCACAATTATGCATTATACATTCATCATGTACACATCACAGTGCCTGCTTTCAAACACACAGGAGATAGAAATCATGTCCTGGGAAGATAATGCAAACATAATTGTACTGGGGCAATGAAGGAGGCTGGCCTGTCTGATCACATTGTTATGAATTAAAATTTTAAGTAATTCTTTAAAAATTGATCTGTATACCTAGTTTCCACAATAAGATTAAGATCAGCAAAGTTAGGAAACAAGTGTTCACTCCTATTGTATTTTCTTAGTTTAACTTCCTACAGAACTGGAGCACTTCCGTCAGGACACAATAGGCATTTGATAAATGTTTCTTGCTAAATGAATGGCTTTTGAACTTAATGTTTAATGCAGTATCCTCTTTGTACTTTTGCTGTTAAAAGAAATGAGAAAGATTACAAGAAGGGTAGAGGAAATTAATATGTATATACTGTAGGACTGGGACAAATTTTATTGATTTGAAAATGTTGAGATTATTCTATCATTATTATACCAAAAAATATGTTACTATTTTAGCAGCCATTTGAACTTTACCTTACATAAACATGCTTTCTCTCTTATTATTAAATTTGAGCCATATTAGACTTTTCCTTATATAGGTGAGAATATTTCAATTTTAATTTTTTTCTGATTATAACTATGTTGTAGAGTTTTTTGTTTCTGTCATCAATGAATTCAAGAATAGCCCTTTGCATCTAATTCATCTCAGTATTGTCTATCTAATGTTGACTTTCATGAGACCTTGGACAGTCACCACTACACAACATACTTTAAAGTTTTAAAAGCTGTTTGTTTTGGCTTGTGTTGGTCTAGCAATTGAGAAATTATTTAGTCATACCCAATCTTACTTAGACACAGGAAAAACCATCAAATCATCATATCCTTTTGAATCTCTGTTTT
>VMDO01031837.1:0-19642 GCA_007922755.1 Pedetes capensis
CAGTTGTAAGGATTTTTGTTTTGTTGATGTTTAGTCGTAACCCATATTGAAGGCTATGATCTTTGATCTTCATCAGTAAATGTTTTAAATCCTCTTCATTTTCAGCAAGCAAAGTGGTGTCATCTGCATAACGCAGGTTGTTAATGAGTCTTCCTCCAATCTTGATGCCACGTTCTTCCTCATAAAGTACCCTGCTTAGCTTCTGAGATCTGACGGGATCGATGCACAGGGCTACTGCTGCAGGCTTACAGATATATATATATATATATATATATATATATATATATATATATATATATATATATGTAGATAGATAGATAGATAGATAGATAGATAGATAGACAGACACAGCTCCCTAGGAATTAAGTAGATTATGCTTGATAGCAGAAAACCTTTTTAAAAAATCAGAATTTTTAAAATATTTTCTCTATCCTCTATTATTAGTTTAAAAAATAAAAAAAATTCTTAAAGCTGACAAGTGGAAAACTAAACTGTTTTAAATATTTATTTATTTATTTATTTATTTATTTATAGTACTATGTATGCAGCTGAACCCAGGGCCTCACTCATGCTAGGCAAGTAACCTACCATTTGAACTGCACACCCAGCCCAATTTTTTATTTTTTTATTTTTTGAAAGATTGTGTTGTTATGTTGTACAGAGTGCCTTTGACCTTGAACTGGAAATCATCCTGACTCACCTCCCAAGTTGCTTGGATTAAGGTATCAGATATGGTGTCCAACAATTTTAATTTTTTATATAAAGAGTTCTTAAAATAATTTGTATTACTTTCCTGTCGTCACAAAAAAATTGCCGCAAAATTGGTAGTCTACAACACAGATGTGTTATTGTTCTGGAAGCCAGAAATCTAAAAATGGGTTACTGGGTGAATGTCAATGTGGTGGTGGGGCTACATTCCTTCTGGAGACTCTGGAGGAGTTGTTCTCTTTCCTTCATGGATTCTGGAGGTGAACTGGAGCATCTGATCCACATCTCCTTAGCAGCAATGGGCTAAAACCAGTCTCTTGTACTAAAACCAGTCTCTCTTCCCCCTTATCTTGTGATTGCAAAGTACTACCTGCATCCTCAACTCAAGATCATTGATTTAATTAAATATACAAGTTTTTTTGTATATTTAAAAGTTGAATATTTACAGATTCCATAGATCAGGCCATGGACATCTGGGATGGGGATCATTTTGTCTACTATATCAGTTTTCTGAAAGACTTCAGAAGTAGAAAAACTCAAATTATTTCTCTTCAGTTCTAAATTATACTTAGAGTACCCAAGTAAATTCAGTTTGATTCACTAGATCATGTTCAATCCAACTTCTCAAATATATTAAATACTGCATTGTCCCAAGTATTGCTATAAGTATTGATATTTGTAAATGTTGATACTACAAAAATGGTTTCTTTAAAACATACTGCAAGGTGTATTTTAGCTACTTTTTATTCTAAAATAATTTTTAATTCTTAGTGATGATATTATTCCAGTTACACAGAAATTTAAAACTCAATTACCTTCTTTTCAGAGACAAATTTGTTCCTCTTCTATGGAGTCTTGTCTAGTCAAAATAGCTATTCTTATAGTTGCGTTCTTCTTCTTTGTGATTCCACAACCCACACATCTTTTATATCTGTCATTACATTAATTAATTGATTTAAATAGTCATCTCTTCCACTGATTGAGGAGTCCTACAAGCAAAAAGAATATTGTTTATATTTAAATGTCTGTTCCTTGCAAAGAGACTAGAAGCAAATGAAATTTACATAGTAAACATGTATTATGTATTAAGTGAGTAATTACATAATTAGAAATGATTGAATCATTTCATTAGTATTAAGAAAATATATAATGTGGTTTATTTTTAAAATATGAACACTTAAATATGAATTTCTGACTTCCGCTTTATTTCAATCTCTCTGCTTTTAATATTAAGGTCAGTCACAGCAGGGATTTTACATTTGGCAGTTTAGTCTCTCCAGGTGATCATAAATACAGTAGCTTTATGAAAAAGCATTTGACTTCTTATGTCTGGGAGTCACTCAGAGAGTTTTCACCCAGGGGTTTATTATGCTGAAAGTCTTGAAGAGTCATTTTCATGTCAACTATTATATTTTACTGTGCTTTGCAGTAAGTGACTCTGGGCTGATTCCCGTTGTTCTCTAAGTTCCATCAATTCTAAAGAAATCCATTATAAGTTTATGGCATTCATGTTACTTAAATATCTGCTGACAGTCAAAGAACTATATCTACTCTAGCATCCTACTTTTTTTCTTCATTCAATGGTGGCTGAAATTTCTTTGAGATTCCTGGAGAAAAATAATTTAAAACTTGCATCTTAGTCTTCACTACTGAGTAATGGCATAATTTTTTTTTAAATTATGTATAGTAAGCATGACTCCTGATTTTTAATTTAAGAGAAAGCAAGCAATATTAACTTTTGAGCTTAATATATATTAATAAATAATGAGATTTTCTGGATTCCAATAAAGCCACCTTTCCTACTACACTATTTTGACATCCTTATCTTCTATCTATTTGTTCTCTTATGTTAGGGACCTTACCACTGTCATAAGAAAAAAAAATTAAATATCCTGTATCTCTTCAGGGCTTGACAGTCAAACGTAACCTAATACACAGGGAATCAGAAACAAAGACACAAAAAAAGAGGAGAAGTTAGGCAGATTTTATCTGTTGTATTAAACACATAGATACCTAAGGCAGAGGCAGGAGGATCGCAAGTTCAAGACCAGAGGCAGTCTGCGTAACTTAGCGAGACCCTGTCTCAAAAAGTAAAAAAAATGGACTGGGGGTGCAGCTCAGTGGTCCAGCACTTGCAGTACATGCAAGTGCAAGGCCCTGGGTTCAATCTCCACTACCAAAAACAAAAACAAAAACAAAAACAAAAAAACACATAGATACCTCATCAGTAGAAAAAATAAAAAGAGAAAAAGAGTTGCCTATTAAAGTTTTTCCACTCTAGGGCACATATAAACTTGTATATGTAAGCAAGTGACTTACATACTTACATACATAGCAACTTTTGTTCTTGTTAGGTGCCATTGAGTTGGGTCTGACTCATAGCAATCCTATGTACAGCAGAATGAAACACTCCCCAATTCTGTGGCAGGCACTGGATCTTATTTATGTTTAAGCCCATTGTTGCAGACAGTGTGTCAATCCATCTAATGGAGGGATTTTCTTTCTTTTTTTTTTTTTTTGTTGACCTGCAGCTCTCCCAAACATGATGTCCTTCTCTAGGGATTGGTCTCTACTGACTACATGTCCAAAATATGCAAGACTAAAGTTTTAGATTGAGGGAATTCTCATTTTTGTTTAGTCAGGATATTTATACAAATAATACTAACATAGTAAGAAAACAATATTTTCTAGGTGCCACCAAAATGTCCCCTAGAAAGCAATTATCATCAATAATAATTCATCAACCTCTGATTCATGTTGTTCAAATACCCTGAGTCCCAAATATGTTGAATTTCAAGACAAACAAACACATTGTTATTCCTTCTTAATTCACCTCAATCCAATACAGTGCTCTTCTTTACCTTAACTGGGAAATTGGACAATGCAACAGCCTCACAGAACCAGCTCCCTATAATAACTTGAGGGAACACATTCCCTTTGATGTCAAGTCAGAGTAAATATAAGTTTGGTCTTTTCAGCATGCCAATACTTCTGACATATTGCTCAAATGAAGATTAAGACAATCCTTTAGGGAAATACTGGCTCAATTTACAAAGTTGGATTCATGTGAGCTTTAACTTTTAAGTCACTCCAAAGAATTTTGTAGCCATCAGTTTTTCTATATATTAACTTCTTAGAATTCTAGAAGCAAAATAAATTAAGATTATTTATTTAATGTTTTACTGAATTTTAACAATAAGAAAATTAATTTTATATCTGTGAGTTTCCACCCCATGACATTAATTTTCCTTAGATTTAATATATACTTTATTAGAGTGGGAGGATAATGTTATCCATTGCCTACTCTCTGGGATCCATATGTGATACACTTTTACAAGACATAAATTTGGAAGAAATCATTCAATGCTTCCACTTCCTACCTGGTCCTGTTACACTTATTCCTTTATTAAAAGTTTTTAGTTATTTTTACCTACTTATGTTTATACAAAACCTTTTATTATATAAGGTTGCTTATAGGTAGGATTGGTATAGGTATCACCCAATCTATAAACTTTATCATTTTGATTAGATTCACAACTTATTCATAGGATAATTTAAGAATAATTAACATTATGGAGGCACCTTATCCATTAGAATGATATGACATTCCACTAGTACAAATGCTCTTTTCTATAATTCATATGGCCATTAAAATTTCCTTCTTTATTTAATTATGTACTTATTTATTTATTGAAGTACTAGAAGGCTGAACCCAGGGCTTTGCACATGCTAGGTGAGTGCTTTACCATTGACCTACAAACCTTGTCCCATTTTCATATTTTCTGTGCAGACAGGGTTATGCAAGCTGCCTCTAGCTTCAAATTCACTAACCTCCTGTCTCTGCTTCTCAAATCATGGGAATTATAGGCAAGAGCAATAGTGCCCAGCCTGCATTTATTTTGATTCTCATTATTTGTACCATGATTTATATTTGCATTGTGATCTGTGAACTACATATTTAGTACTGCTATTATAAAGACACTGTCAATTTTTATTTTCGGTGCATGCATCTTTTATTGCATGCCTATTTGGAAAAAATTAAAACAGAGCAGCTCTATCTTATATTGAAAATTGTTATTGCTGTTGTTATGTAAAGTTGAGATGGGTCTGATTAATAGCAACCCTATGCAGAAGAGAATGAAATACTCCCAATTGTGTATCAGGCACACAATCTTTTTTTATGTTTAAGCCCATTCTTAAAGACAGTATGTCAATCCATCTAGTGGAGGGGTTTCCTTTTTTTCATTGACCTGCCACTCTCCCAAACATGATGTGCTTCTCCAGGGATTGGTCCCTCCTTCTTACATGTCCAAAATAAGACACAGTCTAGTCATCCTTGCTTCCAAGGACCACTCTGGCTGTACTTCTTCTAGGACAGATGGGTTGGTTCAGTATGCAGCCCATGGTATATTCAATATTCCTCTCCAGCACCATAGTTCAAAAGCATCAGTTATTCTCCTGCCATTTTTATTCAACACCCAGCTTTCACAACTATATGATACAACTGAAAATACCACGGCATAAATCAAGTGTACCTTTGCCTTTAATTGACATCTTTAATTTTCAACATTTTAAAGAGGTCTTTTGCAACAGCTTTTTCCGGAGCAAAATGTCTTTTGATTTCTTGACTGCTGCTTCCATGGGTGTTGATAGTAAAACCAAGTAAAGCAAAATCTTGGAAAACATCGATCTTTTTGCTATTTATCATGAAGTTGCATACTGACCCAGTTGTAGGGATTTTTGTTTGGTTGATGTTGAGGTGCAATCCATACTGAAGGCTATGTTCTTTGATCTTCATTTATAAATGTTTCAAATTTTCACTTTCAGGGAGAGAGTTGTGTCATCTGCATAACACAGGTTGTTAATGGAACATTCCCCAATCATGATGCTATGTTCTTCTTCATAAAGTCCAGCTTCCTGGATTATTTGCTCAGCATAGAGATTGAAAAGATATGGTGAAATGATACAGCCTTGACAAACAACTTTCTCGACTTTAATACAGGCAGGGTTTCCTTGTTCTGTCTGAACAACTGCCTTGTGTTCCATGTACAGATCGATCATGAGTATAGTTAGGTGCTCTGGTATTCACATTCCCTTCATTGTTATCCATAATTTGTTAAGATCCACACAGTCAAATACTGTTGCATAGTCAATAAAACATAGATAGACATCTTTTTGTTATTCTCTGTTTTCTGCTAATATCCATCTGACATCAGAATGATGATTCTGATTCCACACCGTCCTCTGAATCCAGCTTGATTTTCTGAAAGTCCCTTGTCTGAATACTGCTATAGTCACTTTTGAATGATTTTTAGTAAAATTTTGTTAATGTGTGATCTTAATGGAGTCGTTCAATAGTTTCCACAAGTGATTGGATCCCCTTTCTTGGAAACAGACACAAATATGGATTATTTTCAGTCAGTTGGCAAGGAAGTTGTTTTCCAAAGCTCTTGGCATAATCAAGTTAACATCTGCAGTGCTACATCTGTTTGTTGAAATATCTTTATTGGGATTCCATTAATTCCTGGAGCCTTGTGTTTTGCCAATGCCTTCAAAGCAGTTTCCAGTTCTTTCAGCACCATTGGCTCCTAATCATTTGCAACCTCTAGAAATGGTTGGTCATCCACCAATTCCTCTTAGTATAATGACTCTCTGTATTCCCTCCATCTTCTTTGTTTAATCTTTCCCTGTAGGATCCTTCACTATTGCCACTGGAGGCTTGAATTTTCTGGACATTTCCTCAAGCATGAGAAGAAAAGAGGATGTTCTTCCCTTTTTGTTTTATATCTTCAGCTCAAGCTTATACCTTGGTCTTCATACACTTGTTCTAATTTTCTTCAATTTCAGATTGAACCTGCATATGAACAGTTGATGATCTCATCAATAATTAGCACTTGATCTCCTTCTACTTTATATTTTGAGCATTTCCATCCTCTCTTTCCACAAATGTAGTCAATTTGGTTCCTATATTTCCATCTTGTTGTTGTTAGGTACCGTCGTGTCATGTCCGACTCATTGCAACCCTTATGGGGTTTTCAATGGCTGAGTGTTTCAGAATTGCCTCACGAGTGGATTGCCAAGTCATTCTCTCATTTTTGTGGTTCAAGGAATCAAAATTGGGACCTCAGAGTCTGCAGAGTGGTGCACTATAAATACCTTTTCATTGTAAATACATTTTTTTCACCACATAAATGGAGATAATACACATGGACTTCACCAAATGGAATATTCATGAGCCAAACTGACTACATATGTGGAAAGAGATGAGAGAAAATTCTATATCAAATGTCAGAACAAGACCAGCTGCTGATTGTGGATCAGGCCATCAACTTCTCATGTACAAGTTCAAACTGAAATGGAAGAAAATTAAAACAAGTGTATGAAAGACAAGGTATGACCTTGAGTATATCCCCACTGAGTTCAGTGACCACCTCAAGAACAAGTGTAATGCATTAGACACAAATTATAGGAGATCAGATGAGTTGTGGCATGACATAAAAGACACCATTCAAGAAGAAAGCAAAAGTTTATTAAAAACACAGGGAAAAAAAAGACCAAATTATGTCACCAGAGATGACGGAACTTTCCCTTAAAAGTCAAGCAGCTAAAGTAAAAAGAGGATATGATGAAGTTAAGGATCTAAACAGAAGATTTCAAAACATGTATCAAGAAGATAAAAACAAATATTATAATGACATGTGCAAAGGGATGGAGACAGAAAACCAAAAGGGAAGAACACACTGTGTTTTGCAAGCTTAAAAAATTGAAGAAAAAGTTCAAGCCTCAAGTGGCAATACTGAAATACTCTACAGAGAAAATATTAAATGATGCAGGAAACATCAAAAGAAGATGGAAGGAATACACAGAGTCATTATACAAAAAGGAATTAGTACATGAGCAACCATTTTATGAGGTTGCATATGAAGAGGAACCAATGGTATTAAAGGATGAAGTGGAAGCTGCCTTGAAAGAACTGGCAAAACACAAGTCTCCAAGAATTGATGAAATTCCAATGGAGACATTTCAACAAACAGATGCAGCACTGGAGGTACTAACATGTTTATGCCAACATATTTGGAAAACAGCTACTTGGCTAACTGACTGGAAGAGATCGATATTTATGCCTATTCCCCAAAAAGAGATCCAACTGAATGTGGAAACTACCAGACAATATAATTAATATCACACACAAGCAAAATTTTACTAAGGATCATTCAAAAGTGACTGCAGCAGTATATAGACAGGGAATTGCTGGAAATCAAGCCAGATTCAGAAGAAGATGGGGAAGCAGAAACATCATTGCTGATGTCAGGTGGACATTAGCCTAAAGCAGAGAATATCAGAGAGATGTCTTTGTTTTGCTGACTATGCAGAAGCATTTGACTACGTTGATCCTAACTAATTATGGATAACACTTCAAAAAATGGTAACACCAGAGTACCTAATTGTACTCATGACAAAATTCTGTCATGGTATCTCATGCTCTGTTTCTTTCCCCAAGACCACATTTCCAACTACTAGAACTTATTTTTCCCCACTTGTTGCATTCCAGTTACCAGTAATTATCAGTATATTCTGATTGCATGTTCAATCTAGTTCATATTGCAAGAACTGGTAAAAATATTCTCTACTTTCATTTGTGGCCTTAGTGATGGGTGCTTAAATTTGAATAATATTCACATTAACTGGTTTTCCTTGTAGGTGTAGGGATATTACCTAATATTTGGTAGCATTGTATCTCAAGACAGGTCTTCAGGTGTCATTTTTGATGATGAATGAAACCCCATTTCTCTTTAGTTTGTTATTCCCAGCATTGTAGACCATATGATTATCTGATCATCAAAATGGCCCTTGCCAGTTTATTTTAGCTCACTGACGCCTAGAGTGTCCATGTGTCTGCATTCCTTTTCCCTTTTGACAACTTCTAATTTTCCTGGATTCATACTATGTACATTCAATGTTCCAATTATTAATGGATATTTACAGTTGTTTCTCCTAATTTTGAGCCATGCTACATCAGCAATCTGAGATCCCTGGGGCTTTACTCCATTTTTGTCATTAAGGTAGACTCTACTTTGAGGATGCAACTCTTCTCCAGTCATCTGTTGAGTGCTTCCCAACCTGGGGGGCTCATTTTCCAGTACTATATCTGACAGTGTTTCTCTGCTATTTATAGTGTTCTCAATGGCTAATTGTTTCAAGTTGGGTTGCAAGGTCCTACTCCCTAGTCTGCCTCAGTCTGGAATCTCAGCTGAAACCTATCCACCACGGGTATCTGTAATACCAGCATAACAGCTTTCAACATCACAGCAACACACAAGCCCCCACAGTATGGCAAACTGACAGATATGTGGGATTAATGAAAATTAAAATGTACAAATACCTACTCAGAGCTTCTTGCTCCTCTAATTGATTGTTAAGTAGTTAACTATTCTTTCTAAAAGCAGAAATAAAGGAAAATCTCTTTTATTTGTCATAGTAATTCCTTTCATGTGGGCTGAATGTGAGTCATTATTTCTGTAAAACAAAACATTTGAAAATTTAGACATGAAGGAAATATTTGAAAGCCTGATTTATGCTTCACATCAAATTTCATTTTCTACTCCAGATATTCCATCTGAAATAGAATTTGACTTTTATTTTTCAGTGCTTTGGTGTTGAACCCAAAGACTTTGCATGCTAAGAATGTGCTCTACAACTAAGTCACATCCCCAGCTCCTTTGTTTGTTTTTTATATTGACATAGGGTGTTGCTAAGTTGCACAGGCTTCTGTTGGTAGTGCACTTGGGGTCTCCTTCCTCAGCCTCCTGAGATGCTGGGATTTCAGGTATGCACCATGATAGCTGGCTTAAAACTTGATTCTTATCTAATATGTCTATTTATTTCTCCTTGTTTGCTAGTCATAAAAGAAATGTGTAATAGCAGTCTTATTGAAAAGCACACTCACTGCCTTGACTAGAACTTCTTTTGAATTGACAGGACTTTTAGAGAAAGTACATTCAAGGACATATACAGCATCTGCAATGACTGAGGCTCCTGATATGATAAGAATGAAAAGATACACTTATTATACAAACAATGGACTATTAATTCCTTCATTTTACCAATCACTCACTGACATCAGAAAATGAATGATAGGTGCTGGTTGCTTTGAAGGAGTACAAGACACCAGGATATTTAAAGAAGATCCTCTATAGTTGATCTTGACCCACCTGATCATGATTTTGTTAGAAACAATCCTTTTGCAAGGATACCAATAAAGAGTCAATGATTTTCAGTGAAGTCCTTTTTTCATAATGGACAGACTTAAAGATTAGCAAATTTTTAAGCTTGGAGGAGTAAAAAGATATTCTTCCTTCTTATCTAAGCTCTACAACAAAGTCTTTAGACATGAGACTTATAGATAGATAACTTTCAAATTTCTATACAGGACTAGTTTTTAAATTCAGCTATTAAGAATTTGTACTACCTAGCTACTGTTACCTTCTTTCTATCTTATTTTGTGCTTTGAATAAGTATAAATTCTTAAACCCTAAAAAGAACCGCATGCAGACTCACCTTTTGAATTTATGTGCATTTTCCTAAAGATTCCAAATTCATACCAAAACATACTGTCTTAATATAACTCTGTGTTTTTTAATTATATAAGCAGTAACCATGGCTTAGGCATTACTCAGCAAGATTGTGGGCTTATTTACTTAGACCTGATAAGTGGGATATGACTTGGTAGCACCTAACAATAACAACAAACTTCATTTATGGATTATAGTTAGTATACAATATATAACTATGAAGGAGGTCAATGGTAAAATTCAAACTACTACATATTTTATGATATTTTTCATACTCTTGTCTGGTCAATTCTATTGTGTTGTATTATAATATCTACTTGTTAGGTGCCATTGAGTTTTGTATGACTCACAGTGATCCTATGTACAAGAGAATGAAATACTACCCAACATGGTGCTATGCACATGATCTCTTTGTTTGAGCCCATGGTACAGCCTCTATGTTTCTTTGCATTTTGAGTCATGCCACCTCAGCAGAAGGAGGTCCTAGGGGCTTTACTCCATTCCCATCATTAAGGTTGACTTTAGGTTGAGGAGGCAATGCTTCCTTAGTCATTTCTTGAATGCATTCCATCCTGGAGGGCTCATTTTCTGGCATTGCATTTGACAGTGCTTCTCTGCTATTCATAAGGTTTTCAATGAGTAGATATTTGTGAAGTGGTCTGTTGAGTCCTTCTCCCTAGTCTGTCTTAATCTGAAAGTTCAAGTGAAACTTGTCCACCATGGGTGGGCTTGCTAGTATTTGAAATACTGGTGGCCTATCTCTCAGCATCTAAGCAAAATGCAAGCCCTCACAGCATGACAAGCTGACAGAAGTGAGATACATATCTACTTAGGAGTCTTCATATTTAAATAGTTTAAGTTTATGTATTATAGCACTAAATTCCATTGATATATACTTGTTTGTATTTTTTCATTTTGGGAGAAGGACCTGGCAACCCCCTCCCAAAATCAATCTGCCATTGAAAACCCTATGAACAGCAGAGAAGCAATAACAATAGTGTTTCCCCTGTTGTACAGAGGGTCGCTATGAGTCAGATACCGATTCGACGGCACCTAACAACAACAACATTCTTTCATTACAATAAAGACTGTGACTATATACTAAAGACTTTAATAACTAATTATTTCTTTTCTTTATTTTTCACTACTGGGTGGCTGAACTCAGGCCTTCATATATTCTTTGCAAGTGCTCTACCACTGAACTGCACCCTAAGCCATTTATATATATAGTCTTGAGTCAAGGTCTTGCTAAATTATGCAGGCTGCCTCTCCCCTCGAACTTGCTATCCTCCTGTCTCTGCCTCTCAGGTCACTGAGTTTATAACCATGTATCATAATGCCTGGCCTGTAATTATCTCTTATTAAGATTTATCTAGAAAAAAATTAAAACACTCAGCATACAAACTAATTCTTAATCTTTTAAAGTTCAGTTTCATTATAAAGGAGTTTCATTATATAGTTTAATAGATATCAAAAATTCTCCAAGTTGACAGTGAAGTATTTTTATCATTTATCCAGCTCTTCAGAGTTTTCATGAGAAAGAAATCTATATATTCAGTATAAATGGTGTGTCATTTGCTCTTTGTGCTAGTAAATGCTAAACTATGTGAATGCTACATTATGCATATTTAACCTCTAAAAATGTTAAATTAAATGTTGTTCTAGAAGATGGAACAGAATAAAAATTAATATTCATAAACCAGGAATCAGCTATATCACTATACTGAAAACGCTAACAGAACAAGCAATAGGAAGAGAAAAATACAGGGAAAATGATTTAAAGTAAACATGGCTCCACTGTAAGTGGCACTCTCATTCTAAAGTACATGATGCTTTTAGGAGGGTAATTTAGTTGTCTGCAGTACAACAAGAACAGGAATTCATATTTCTGTTCTTTTTACCTCTGATCTTGACAACCAGCTTCTTTCAGAAGCCAAGAACTTTCTTATAGAGCTAAACCCACTCAGTAGACCCTAGAGTCAGTGGAGTTTAAGGAAGATCCACATGAAGAGTTATAAGCCATGTGCAGACTTGGTCAAGTGGAACCAACTGATAACACTTACTTTGCCTGGATATCCAGTGAATGTAAACTCAAAAATATAACATTTAACTTGGCATATTTTTATGCCCTGTGAAGATATACTCTAAGTGACCAAAATGTATTTAGGCTCCTTTGAGTCCTTTACTATGCTAGGCCTGAAATTTGGCTTCTATATTCATCTTTGTATAGTTAGTAAGAATCCTGAGAATGTGATTAAGCCAGAATTTTGCATGCTCAATATCTCATCACCCTCCATACTTGATTAAAGTCCTCACCTGCCATGTGTAATCTGATATCCACTCTCAGCAATAACCTTGTCAGGTTTGTTTAGCCCAAATCCCTACTTGCTCTTGATGTTTCCTCTTAGTAATTTTCCAATGGATGTTAAATTTTGCAAATAAATATTTTATCTATTATCTATTTTGTGAATAATTTATGTAAATAAATCCATGATTTGTAAGTTTTGAACCAGCTTTGCATTGCTGGTTAATCTTACTTGCTTATATTGTATTGTTTTTATCATCTTTATGTATTACAGGATTCAATTCAATGAAATATTACTGAGGATTTTAGATTCAATAAAATGATTGATGTTACCTTTATTATTTTTTGCTAGTTTATTTTTCCATGATGAGATTAATTCTGGACTCATTAAAGTGAATTGAACATTCTTTTTCTTCCCGTGTCTTTCAAAGAGTTTGTAAAAATTGTTATTTCATCCTTATAATTATTAACTGGAAATCACCAGTGTAGCCCTCTCAAGCTTATAAATTTTCAATATGAAGTTGTGAAAACATACTTTTTTAATTTATAGAAAAATATATATTTGTTTTTGAAAGATCATTGACAATTTATATCTTTCAATAAATTTTACAACTTATCTAAATTGTTAAAATGATGAGCAGAGGGTTTTTATTGTTTTCTTACTCTTCTTCTAATGTCTGAGGAATCAGTATTCAGATATTCTGAGGTAAGTTACTTGTGTCTCCTCTCCTTTATATTTTAAACATATAGAATAAACATTTGTTAACATTTGTCTTATAACAACAATTTACTAAATAACTTAGTAAGAAAAGCTCAATCATAAAATGACATGAACACCCAATATAGTTTTAAAATATAATACATATTAATAATATAAAATTCAAATCAAAATTTTTACTTATGCATACATAAGTATTAAAATATCACTGCTTTTAAAAATGGATCTCTTATCCTACTTCCCAGAATTCTGAGTGTGTGTGTGTGTGTGTGAGTTTGTGTGTGTGTGTGTGTGTACTAGTTTGAAGTAGACTGCAAAGAACACTATCAATGAATTCTTCAAAGTGAAAGGGATGCAGACATTTTGTAGCACACATACATTTTGTAGCTCAAAGCCTTGTTGTATGTCTACAATAGAAATTGCTGTTTTCCTTCACAATAAAAATAATTTTAAAGCTCAGATTACTTCAAAACCAAGTTCATAGCAAAATTAGGAAGTACATAAAATACTTCATAATGCCTTAGATTCTCTATAATTACTAAAACTACAATGAAATTAACACTTTCATTAGAAAAATAATTTATTGCACAGGTATAATAACTAAATGAAGAAAGGGGGGAATACCAGTTTCCTAAGATACAATTTATTCTATATATTTGCAGCTATAAGAGTAGATTCTATAGTTTCATTCTAAATAACTGAAATAAGCAACTTATGTATATCACTAAAGCAAGAAACTCCCCGTACCAGTCTGTCCTGGAATATCACACACAGACCAAAATAATTTCAACTTTGTAAATAGCAAATGGAAGAATAATTTCTGGGGCAGAGGGGTAATTTTCAAATAAAATAAATGTGGCATAGGTGATGAAGGAAGAAATATTCATCACATTTGTTAAAATGCTAAATCAGACGTTAGGACTATTATAAATATGTAAGTACTGCAGTGGGATTTTAAAATAAGATAGGGATTAATTCCCACTCCAAATACAATGTAAGAAATTGGCAATTACAGCCAAGTTTGAAGGTGAAGGATTCTAAAAAATCAATGTATTTTATGAGATAACATGTTCTTAAAAGAGAAGCATAGCCTGGCATGGGGTGTTATGCCTGTAATCACACCAACTCTAGAGGCAGAGACAGGAGGATAGCAGGTTGGAGTCCAGAGACAGCCTATGTAACTTAGGGAATCCTTGTCTGAATATAGAAATAAAAAAATGAGCCCAGTGGTAGAATGCTTGCAAAACATGTGCAAAGCCCTGGGTTCAACCCCCAAGTACTGGGGGTGGGGTGGGGGGGAAGCACAATCAGGGCTTCAGATGTAGCTCATTGATATAGTGCTTGCTGAACATGTGCAAGGTCTTGGGTTTGAAAATGAGCACTGCATGAAAAACACAAGTAAACATGACTGTATTATCCTATTAATATAATAATAAGTATATAAAGAAAATATCTGACTGGGTGCTGGGGTGCACCTAAGTCAGGATGCTGAGGTAGAGGAACAAGAGTTGGAGGCCAGAGGTAGCCTGTGCAATTTACTAAGGCTCTGTCTCAAAATAAAAAGTAAAAAATAAAACAGGCCTGGGGGTGCAGCTCAGTGGTGAAGCACATAACCAGCATGTTCAAGGTTCTGGGTTTAATCACCCAGTACCGGTAAAACAATTGATAGCTATTAGTATACATAATAGGCAAAACAAAAATAATTTCACCTACCAGGAAAAGATTTTATCTCATCAAACTTAGGTATTATCTTACTGAATGTTCTAGCATATGCCACAAAATAAAAATCAAAAGCATTCAAACTCTAAAGGAATAAATAAAGCAATGCCTATTCACAAGGAAACATTTGTCAAAGTAGAAAAATCTCAAGGCATCTATTTTAAAAACTTTTATAATGAATAAAGGCATTGAGCAATGTCACAGGCATTAGATTAATCCATAAAAGTTTATCATCCTTCTGTTTACTCCCAATGAAGATTGAAAATAAAGGTAAATCTTTCATAATTTATGAGTTTCCCTCCAAAAGAAATTTTGAATTAAATAAAATATATATAGGACACATTTTCTGAAATTCACAGAATATAATATGCAAATCAAAGTAAATACATATTATGTTAATGAATTTGGAAGACTCAATATATTTGAAATGGCAAATACTGTATCCCAAGTAGATTTTGAGTCTTAGTTTAATCCTAATCAATGTTACAGTAAGATTTTTCACAAAAATAGAACAATTGATCATAACATTTGTATGGTTACTATGATTTTGTGAAGGAACATAATTCCTTTCCATTTCCATTATGTGGATACAGCCCAGTAATACAAGGACAAAAAAAGAAAAAAAGAATGACCCAAACAAAAGATAAACAATAAATAATAATGTTAAAAGCAAGTACAGGTTAATCCACAAAAGAATGGGATTTGTTGTTGAGGCTGCAAATTATACAACCAGAATATAAAGCAGTTTATCAGTTTCTTACCTAACGTGTATTACAACTCAACCATCAAGCTTCTGTTGTTGTTGTTGTTCGGTGTCGTCGAGTCGGTATCTGACTCATAGCAACCCTCATAGGATTTTCAATGCCTGACCATTTTGGGATTGCCTTGAGAGTGGATCGCCAGGCCCTTCTCCCATTTTTGCAGTGCTGGGAATTGAACTTGGGACCTCAGAGACTGCAGCGCAGTGCTCTACCAACTGAGCCAAATCCCAGCCTATCAAACTTCTAGACAAATAAAAACTGATAATTATATAAAAATCTACATGTGTATTGTACCTTTTACCATTATTGCTCCCCAAAATTCAACCCAAATGGCTGCTCAGTAGGCAAATGATAAAAAATCTGGGAGACATTAATACTTAGCATCAAAGAGAAATGAACCGAAGTTTTATGCAGTACCATGGACGGATCTCAAATCAGTTAATGCCAACAGAAAGAACTCAATCTCAAAACACTACATGCTGTCTAAGTCCATATCTATGATACTCTGGAAATGTTGAAAAAAAAGTAGAAACTAAGAAAAGACTCATATTCACCATATTTTAGGACAGAAAGTCTACTTTGAATACAAAGAATCACCATAACAAAATTTTTGAAGTGTTGTAGTTATTCTGTATTCTAACTACTATGATGATTACAAAAACTTTTTATATATTCAAATTCACAGAACAATAAAATAAATATATGGATAAAAATTGAAATTTTTAATTTTTTGCTGGCAAAAATTTGTGAAAATCTCATGGAAAACTTGAACAAATATATTCCAAATGCTTAATTTTTACTTTAAGAAATAACATTGTAAAGTCTTTAACATTTTATTCAATATTCATTTGCATTTCATTCAGGTCAATGTGCATTAATAATTAATATATCTAGCAAACTGTATGACTATCCTTTGAAATTTTTTCTTATAGCATAATTACATTTAACAAACCTAAAGAATATAATGTTGTTGTTGTTAGGTGCCGTTGAGTCGTGTCTGACACATAGCGACCCTCATAGGGTTTTCAATGGCAATCCCGAAACAGTCAGCCATTGAAAACACTATGAGGGATGCTATGAGTCAGACAACAACAACAACAACAAAGAAAATCATGTTTCTCTCTCCCAAGAATAAAGTTTTGGTTTGATATATAGTGTATTTTTGTTATTTTCCTGTTAAAATATAAGATGATATTTTAAATTATTAATTACATGATAGAATTAAAAGTAAACTATTGCTAGATCTCAAACAAAAATGAAACATTGCTCTTTAATATGCCCTTCATCTGGTCAAGGAGTACCACTTTCTTTCACAAGAACTGTATTTCAATCTCAAAACTCATAATTGGATAAATTATAATTATTTTTTTCTCACAATATAATGCTATGGCTAAACTATCAAATTATTTTAATATAGATTAATTCCCAGGACAGTCACTGCAAAATAAGAAAGTTAGAGAACTATATTCATATGTTTATTTGTTGCCATGATGCAAATTTGCATACTTAAGTAAATAATACCAGATTCTTGAACAAAAAGAAAATGTATTATGTTATTCATCTTCTAAATACTAATGAATGTCAACTTGTGTTCTAATGATCCCTCCAAGGGGAAATCTATTGATCAAGAAAGGCCTGGAATCAAGAAAAAACAATCCCAAGGCAGCAATTCTATTCTAGACATAAAGCAAATTAAAATCAAACAGATAATCGTTTGTTCTTTTCACAGAACACAAGTGGTAACATATTGATGTTCATAACAATTGATTTATTTTTAAGAAAGTTCTGTTTATAATCTAATTTTATGGGAAGGCAAAGAATAAAAAATGTGGTTACTTTTAGTATAATAGAATTAATATTAGAAATATCCCATTATTATTTTTAGTATGGGCTGGGATTTAGCTCAGTGGGTAAAGCACTGCGCTGCAGTCTCTGAGGCCCTGAGTTCAATTCCCAGCACTGCAAAAATGGGAGAAGGGCCTGGCAATCCACTCCCAAGGCAATCCTGAAGCACTCAGCCATTGAAAACCCTATGAGGGTCATTATGAGTTGACAGCACCTAACAACAACAACAACAACAAATTTTAGTATATTTTCCTCAAAAAAGGAATAGTTAATCACTGTATCAGTGAAAACTATTTTTTTAATCTAGGAAAATAATAAGTGATTTTATTTATTTCATTCAACAAATGCATGTTTTTATTTATTTCATTCAAGAAATATTTCTTGATCATGTACTATAGGCCAGAGCCTTTCTATCCTGTGGCTAACATTCTTACAGAGGATGAACAATAAAATTAGATCTAAAAACTAGGTAAATCATGTCAATACTAGGAAACAATAAGTTCTAACAGGAAAAGATTGCAGCAAGGGAGGCATGTATTTATACCTTTGAAAGAGGGGTGGTCATGATAAACATCATTCTGAGGATTACGTCTGAGAAAACATTTACAGAATGTGACACAGGGCTGGAAAGAGGGATTCTAATTTTGGAATTGCTGTGAACATATTGAAAAACTAATTCTAAATCATGGCTTTCTTTATAAATATCAGGCTCAGACGAATATTTGACACAAAAGATAATTTTCTAAAAAAAACTGTTTGGCTATTAGTGAATTGTTTTGAAAAAATGAGTATTTTTGAGACATCATAGAATTAGAACTGAAATTCACTTTATAGATGTTAAGTCATTTGCCTTCATGTGAATCTTGCCACACCCAAGAGATTATTATGGATACTTTCAAATAGTGCATGGTATTTTTTACTGCCACCGTTGCACAGCATTTAAGAGAAGTTACATAAAGAAGTACTGCAATTTGGGACCATATCAAGCAAACTGTTGATAACAGTGTTGCAGAAATTCCTCTGACAGGGAACTTCAGCAAGAAAATACTCCTTGAGTGTGCAAGGCAATGATGCAGAGGAGCTTTGTAACAAGAGTAAGAAAGAGATGACCAGAAACAAAATGATTTTTTTTGGCCAAGTCCCAGAATTTCTTCATTCACTGATGAAATAGGAGCAACTAGGAAAACAACATTCAATATATCATCTTTTTGACTGGCTGAAAGATGCTGTCAGAAAGAGAATCAACAAAAAATGAATAGTACTTCTTCCTTCCTCATTGCTCAGATGTTCCAAAACCCATTATGTGGAGACAATTATGATAAATGCAATAAGCTGTGCACAAAAAGGCAAGTATTTCATGATCTCCTTCACGTGTGGAATCTAAAGAATGTGATTCCAAAGAAGATGACAGTAAAGTTGATTAGCAGAGGCCAAAGAGAGAATGTGTGTGCCAGCGGGGGGTGGACAACAAAATTCTGATTCATGGGTAGCACATCATTTCTGGTATGCTGTTCCACAGTAAGCCTTAAGCTGTACCACTGTGGCATGTCCCATCCCGTCAGATCTCGGAAGCTAAGCAGGGTTGGGTCTGGTTAGTTCTTGGAGAGGAGACCGTTGGGGAACTCCAGGTGCTGTAGGCTTGGGAGAAGGACCTGGCAACCCACTCCCAAAAATCAATCTGGCATTGAAAACCCTATGAATGTCAGAGAAGCACAACAATAGAGTTTTACCTGTTGTATGTAGAGTCCATATAAGTCAGACACTGACTCTATGGCAGCTAACAACAACAAAAACAACATTGCACAATAGAATGACTGTAGATGAAAATAACGTATTGAATTGATTCCAAATATAAAAGGAAGGATTTTGAAAGTTTCAGTGGGGTGTGGTGGTGCAAGCCTGTAATCCCAGCAATTGGGAGGCAGAGACAGGAGATTTGCAAGTTCGAGACCAGAGTCAGTCTGTGTAATTTAGTGAGACCTTTTCTCCAAAAAAAAAAAAAAAAAAAAAAAAA
>VMDO01031838.1:0-19632 GCA_007922755.1 Pedetes capensis
AGATATTAAGCACAAAGCTCTGACCTTACATGACTATTCCACCATTTTTCAACACTATTTTTTTCCTCTTCATTGTTGTTAACAAACTCTCACAGTAGAAAATGATTTTCTATTTTTCATTGAATATATGATGTAAAGGTGAAAATAAGAAAGAAGTAATATGATTTTATAAGGATTTCTTGTTGCTTGTTGTTAGGTTCTGTCAAGTTGATATCCGACTCATAGCAACCCTCCGTACAACAGGGGAAACACTAATGTTAGTGTTTCTTTCCTATTCATAGAGGTTTCAATGGCTGATTGATTTTTGGGAGTAGGTTGCTGGCTCCCTCTCCCAAGCCCACAGCATCTGGTGTTCCTGTGAAGTCTCCATCCAAGTACTAACCAGGCCTGTCCCTTCTTAACATCCGAGATCTGAAGGGATCAGACGTCACAGTGGTATGGCCACAGGCAAGGATTTCTTAAGAACTCATAAATTATATTTGGTGCTCATAAATTATATTTGATGATGACAATGAGGAAAATGACAGTTATGATAGAAATGCTAATGTGAACTACATGTCTATATATCAAGCACTATGCTAAACACATGTACATATCCTTGTTCTATCACTGTAAGAACTTTATAATATACATGTTTTATTGATCCATTTTATTTTTTGCACTTGTGTGGTAAACCCAGGACCTCATACATACTTTGCAAGTTCTCTACCCCATGGCTGCACCTCTTGCCCACTTTTCATAATTTTATTTTGAGATAGAGTCTTGCTAAGTTATATAGGCTTCTTCTGGACTTGAAATCGTGATCCTCCTGTCTCAGCCTCCCAAATTTCTGGGATTATACTCATGTGCCTTCAAACATGGTTTATTAATCTAATTTTATAGATAAAAAAGTCCATGGTTTAAACATATGTGTCCCTCCATCATGCATATGCTGGAATCTAAAACCCATGGCAATATTACTAATAGGTAGAGTCTTCAGGAAAGTGATTAATTCATGAGGGCTGTGTCTTCATGTATGATATTGTCTCCTAAAAGAGGGTTAGAGAGTTTCCTGGTTCTTCAATATCTTCAATAGTATGAGTGAACAGATTTGTCCCCTTTATCTTTCAGTCATATGATGATGCAGGAAAAGAAGCAATCTTGCAAGCAGAGACAGGGTCCTGACTAGACACTGATTCTGCGGGTGCCTTGACCTTAGACTTTCCTGTCTCTAGAATTGTGAGCATAAATGTTTGTTGTTTGTAAGTTACCTGGTCTGAGGTTTATATTATAGCAGCTGAGATGGACTAAGACAGAAATTAAATTTTAAACAAGTTAATTTGACTTTAGTCATTGAGTGTTAGTGGTAGGAAGCAGTATTCAAATTAAAGTTTGTGAATCCATAAGATTTCAAGCATTTAACAACGAATGCATTATAAGCTCTGATTCACTGTCAACAATGGGTAGGGCAAGCTGAAGTAGACTATGTTCAGATGGTATAGTATATCATTGGCCAACCTCACCTCCTCAAGGGTAAAACAAATATAGTTTTATGTTGATTAATTTTTTCAACACCTGAGTTCTTAGCAAGACCTCAGGATCAACATCTGATGGGGTCTAGGGTCATTAAATTTAACTCTGCCCTGCTTGGTTACCATTCAAGGCACCAAAGAAATGTTAACACTTGGCTGAAGTGAATCCAGATATTTGGCTACATTGATGGCTGAACAAAGGGAACATATTATATGGCACAATTATGTATCGATGGTTCTCTGATAGGTGATATAGAGATGATTTGCTATTACTTATAATAATTTAATAAGTATCATTTACCTACCAGATGGTGATGTTATCACAGAGCCACAGAAAGACATTACTATATTCTATCAATTTGACAATGTGACTTTTCTGAAATAATATAGCTCTCTCTTCCTTATGACAGAATGTATCATGATTATACAATATCATACAATTTTTATATATGCTTGTTTCTTTTTTAAAATTTATACTATTATTACTTAAGTGTCATGACTAAGACTTCTGGATTTCTTTCATATCCCCTATGGCTCTGAGTATTTTAGCCTAGTAGGTATTAATAATCTTGATAATCATGCTTGGTAGCCAAGATGAAATCAATGGTATGAGATTCTTTCTTTGAGAGTGAGAATGAATGTACAGTATTTGTATGTGTATTTTACATGCTATCTTCCTTGAGAAAACAGCTCCCATTTTAAAGGTGTTGGCTAGGATAAGGAAAGCCCTTTCTCCTAAGAAAGCACAGTAAAGTCCACCCAAATTCTAAAAGTTCATCTCTTCACTTGGATGTAAAAGTTGCTGTTATGAGTTTGACACTGTAATTGGTGCTAAAGTTTATAAGCAAGTTGATCTACACTGTGATGCATCCAAAATCTTATTGGAAAGCTCTATAAAACTTTAAGAGAAACAAATTGCTCACGCTATAGAAGAAAGCATATGTACAAGCTGTGGGATACATTATAAACATGCCAGCATCAAGTGATATAAGATGAGATGTACCTACTAAAGAATCTCTCTTTGATACCATTGTCAAAGCTTATAGCTTTGCCTCACAGAACATATCACATATGCTTAAGCCCTTTTTTCTCTTTTTCATGGTAGTTTAATCACATCAGGTTTGAGCTGTTTTCTGGAAATTAAAAGCTATGACCCATTTTTTAGTTGACCCAAATAGCATGGTGTCCCAGAACTGAAGGTCCAAACACTTCTCTAGTTCTCTTTTTTGTAAAAGAATTTTCACTTCTAAGATTTATATCTTAAACTAGTGGCTGGAAAACTAAAAACAATTGCCCAAATTTGATCTGCCTTCCATTATTGTAAATAAGATTTTATTGGGACAAAACCACACTCATTCAATACTTTATTGTTTCATTTCTACTTTCATAATAGAACAGTATTTGGAGTTCTTGCTACAGAGACCACATAGCCTGCAGAGCCTAAAATCTTTATTTATTCCATCATTTACAGAAAAACTTTAATGACAGCTTTCTTAAGTTAATATTCAATCCAACAAAAGAATGATATGTTCATTTCCTGCTGTGTGTGGTGGCACATGCCTGGAATATTAACTGAGGCTGAGGCAGGAGGATCATGAATTTGAGGCCAGACACAGCCTGCATAATGTAACAAAACCCTGTCTCAAAATTCTTCAAAAAAGTTAAAAAAGTGGGCTTAGGGTACAGACCAGTGGTAAAGCACTTGCAAAAGTACATATGAGCTCCCAAGTTTAACTGCCAGGTAGAAAAGAAAAAGAAAAAGAAATTTTTACTTTCCCCAATTATTTACTGCATTTATCAACAAAATACCCTAAAGACTTTTTTACAGAATGATTAGAAACAATATCTAAGCAGAGTAGCGATTCAAAATTGTTTACAGTTTGTAATTTTCTAAAGAATAGCATTAACATCCATCTTAGAATGATATTTGATGACAACATAACCCTATTTGGTAGCTTGGGAAGTTTGGTAATCTCACTAATCTCACAAACATTGAAATATTTCCTAGTAATGGCATGTATTAAGTTGTGGTGGTTGTTCTTAGGTGCCATCAAGTCAGTGTCTAACTCATAGCAATACTACCTACAACAGAGGAAACACTATTTTCAGTGCTTCTCTGCTATTCATAGGGTTTTCAATGGCTGAGTGTTTTTTGGGAGTGTGTTGCCAGGTCCTTCTCCCAAGCATACAACACCTGGTTTTCCCAGGTGGTCTCCCATCCAAGTAATAGCCATATCTGACCCTGCTTAGCATCCAAGATCTGACACGATTGGACACCACAGTAGTATGGCTGCAGGCTATGCATTAGGTTAGATTTTAGGAATAATGAAGTGAATAAAACATACTTTGGTGTTTGAGGTTTTCATAGATTGATGAAGAAGACAGAGAATAAAGTTGTAAAACAATATTTTGATGTTACAAAGGCCTTATAGAAATATAAAAAGAAGGAGGTAATCACTCTATACAGCAAACTAAGGGTTGAACCAAGGCTGGGATTTAGCTCAGTTGGTAGAGTCCTGCTTTGTGCACTCTGAGGACTTGGGTTTGATACCCGGCACCCCCTAAAATGGGAGATGTCTTTGGAAGCCCAATCCCAAAACAATCGCAAATCAATCAGCCTTTGAAACCCTATGAATATCAGAGAAGCACTGACATAGTGCCAGGCATGACAGTGTCAGGGAGTGTTTCCTTCTATTGTACATAGCAGAGTCTATGAGTTGCCCCAACGGCATCTATTAACAACAAGGGTCAATCCAGGTAAGAAAGGAAAATTGACCTGATTTTGAATAATGGTGGATGATAATTAGGTAGGAAGAAAAAACATCAGTGGAATGGCAGGAACTTGAAAGTGCATATTTTATTGTATGCTGGTTAGTGAGGCTGCATTTTTGACAATGATCAATGTTATACATCTAGTATGCCATGATGCCTCTTGATACAGGCAGAGGGGAGAGACTGAAGGCAGAGAGACCAACGTGTGAAGCACTAAAAAAAGTGAGGAGTAGAAAAGTGCAATGTTGAGAAAGAGAAAAGAAGTTATTTCTCAGGCACATTTTATAGAATTTGCTGACATAATACATGTGAAAAGTGGAGAGAGGACATTTGATGGTTGATATAATTAATTCAATGCAATTACAAAATGGTTCCAATTATGTAGACAAAAATGGTTATGTATGAATGAAGATTTGGCTTCCGAAATTGATAATGAAAATGAAGTTACTTAAAATGACAATCTAGAAGAAAGCAATAAAGGTAGTTTTTACATCAGGAACATAACATGGTTAATCTTGTTCCTGGGAAACTTCTGTTAGATCCCCAGAAACATTCTTACTCCCTTTCTTTGTGGTACTAGGGGATTGAACCCATGGCCTCCCATAGGTTTTGCAAGTGCTCTACCACTGAGCCTCACACCCAGGCCATTTTTTACTCTTTTATCTTGAGACAGGGTCTTGCTAAGTTATGTAAGCTGCCTCTGGCCTGGAACTTGTGATCCCTCTGGCTCAGCCTCTAGAGATGCTGAGATTAAAGGCATGAATCACTGTATCTTGCAACCCTTCCTTTATTACCTCATATTCTGCTTGGGAATGTTCATATGTATGGATGATATCCATAGGCTCAGAGGGTACCTGGTAAGATTTGGTCAGTGGGTATCCCCAGAGAGATGGAAGGCAGGGAGTTATAATTCCTCTACTTCTTCCCTGTTAGATTCTATTGTAGCAGCTGTCTCTTAAGAGAAGTTCATACCTCCTTTCTCAAAGAGGCTTCCCCTTTCTGCTTGTGTGGAGTGAAAAACATTCTACACTTCTGCCTCTCTGGTCTTAGTGCTGGTCATAGCCTCTATCTCTAGTTCTGAGTATCCATGCTATCCTGCAATTTTTATCTCTTTTTAAAGAAATCTTCCTTGAACTATCTTCATCTGAAGGTACCTCCTCTTTCCTACTGAGACATTCACTGTTGCAAAATTAAAGATTTTCTACATCAATACAATAAATATTTATTCTCTATTCACTTTGTGTCATCCTTCCTTTAGGTGTTGGGAGTTAGCCTGGGACTACATGAAGTCCCTGGTCCGACAGAATTTATAGTCAAGGAAAGAAAAGCAGAGAATAAGCAGAATGGAGCTCAGGAAGTTGGGTCCCTTTCCTCTCAAGGATCCAGTAAAAATATAAAAAGGAAAATTTTAAAAACAAACCTTCACAAGAAAGAGAGAGGGATATTATTGGATAAGTGAATACAATGAGTTTCCAGAAGAAAGAAATAAGATGAAAACACAAGATGGATTATAGTATACTATACACAATATATCATGGCTATAAGATTAATGATAGCCGTAAGACCCACCCAAACTTTTCTAAGGTATAAAAGTGCATGCTATTTAACAATATGATGAAATTTAACCTCAGAATTTTCAACCCTAGCCCAGGAATTTCTGGAAGACAAGGCCACTCAGCACAGATGCAATTCTCATAAACTTCAAAACCAGTGCTAATCATAATCTCAAAACACATGATCCTGAGTGCCATAATCTTGGATGTTGAATTTTTTTTTTCTTTTTTTTTTGCGGTACTAGGGGTTGAACCCAGGGGGCCTCGTACCTGCATACTTTGCAAGTGCTGGACCACTGAGCTGCATCCCCCCCAGCCCATGTTTTTTTTTTTTTAACTTTTTGAGACAGGGTCTCGCCAAATTATGTAGACTGCCCCTGGTCTCAAACTTGAGATCCTCCTGCCTCCGCCTCCCAAGCCACTGGGATTACAGGCGTGTGCCACCACGCCTGGCTCAGGATGTTGAAATTGGAAAAGAACAAAATCTTTGAGTATAAAATTCCTAAAATCTAACATCTCTCTAATTACAATTCCAAAAGTTTAAAATCTTGAATGTCAAAATTGTGAAAACTAGGATTCCCATTGAAAAACAAGGCCATAGAAAACACAATTGTGTGGATGGGATTAGTGTGGTTTTACTTGCACATAGAATAGTTGCATCACATTTAGGCAGAACAAATACTTAGATACCTGGTATAGCATTACTTTGGGTGAGTCTGTGATGGTGTTTCCAGAGATATTAGTGTGTGAGTCAAATAGACAAAGTGGAGATGATCTACTATGTACAAAATAAATATGAATGCATTATCTGAGGAGAGCTATGCCCCAAAAGAAAGGAAGTAGCCATCCACTGCAATATGAGACTTCAAAATACATAGTTAATGATTAGAAAAGTCAGCTAGCTCTTACATACTTCTGTGCAATTCCCCATGATCGATTTCTGTAATGTACTTTTCATATGTCACATCTTCTTTCTATATTTTTTATTTCCACTACTTCAAAATGCCTGCATTGTTTTCCTACAATTTTGTTATATATTTCATATTTATAACATTTTCAGTACTAAAATAATAAGTTTTGTAAAGTCTTTTAGAATATTCTAATTTTTATGTATTAGTTTTGCAAATTTGATTCTACAAAATTACATAAACAAAATGTTGACATTATATGTGAGAATGATGTATACAGGTAAAATCAGGAAACTTTCTTAATAAAGATATTCCCTTTTTGTACATGCGTATTTGTAAATGATAACATTTCTCAAGATCTTGATTATTTAAACAACTGTATATGTGGCAGGGACCCATTATGGTTTTTGACCTACCTCATCAAAAGACTTATGTTGTCTATCACTTTATTTCAGATGACTTAGTTACAAGACTGAGTGTGCACAAATACCAACCACAGTGGGATACATTTATAAACTTCACTTTTTAGCCTATTTCCTTTATGTACGTAGCTCACGTGCTGAAAACTTTTATAGCTGTGCAACTGTCATTGGTATAGCTGAGTGTTTATGCTTGCAAAAATACACTATTAAACCAAGCACTGTGGCACATGACTGTACTTCCAGCAACTGAGGATGCTGAGGCAGGAGGATTGCAAATTTTAGGCCAGAGGGAGCCTGTGCAAATTAATGGGACCCTGTCTCAAAATAAAAAATAAAAAAGGAGCTGTGGCTTCGGCACAGTGATGGAGCACTTGCCTTGCAGTTGTGAGGCCCAGGGTTTAAATCCCTAATATTGCCATAAAAAATAATAGGAGGTAGGTAGTATGTCTTCTGACTTGGGGTCCAGTCAATTTGATTTTTCATTATATTTCAATTTTATATAGTTAAGTATGTTTGCTTATCCTAAAATTGGTCATGTTGTTGTTGTTGTTGTTGTTGTTGTTGTTGTTGTTGTTGTTAGGTGCTGTCGAGTCGGTATCCAACTCATAGTGACCCTCATAGGGTTTTCAATGGCTGACTGTTTCGGGATTGCCTTGGGAGTGGATTGCCAGGCCCTTCTCCCATTTTTGCGGTGCTGGGAATTGAATTCGGGTCCTCAGAGACTGTAGTGCAGCGCTCTACCCACTGAGCTAAATCCCAGCCCCGTTGTTGTTGTTAGGTGTTGTTAAGTCAGACCTGACTCATAGCGACCTCATGTACAATAGAAGGAAACACTACCTGATACTGTCCCATGGATATGACTTTTTTTATGTTTGAGTCCATTATTACAACCACTGTCTCTCTTCTCATTTTGAGTCATGTCACATCTACAAATGGAGGTCCCAGAGACTTTACTTCATTTCCATCATTAAGGGCAACTTCTTTGAGAAGGTAACACTTCCCCAGTTGTTTTTTGAATGCCTTCTCACCTGAATAGTTCATTTTCTGGCACTATATTTGACAGTGCTTCTCTGCTATTCATAAGGCTTTCAATGGCTAATTGTTTTGTGAGTGGGCTGTTGGGTCCTTCTTCTTAGTCTTTCTTAGCCTAGAAGCTCAGTTGGAACCTGTCCATCATGGGTGGCCCTGCTGGTATCTGAAATACCCATGGCATAGCTTTCAGCATCACTGCAACAGAGAAGCCTCCATAGTAGGACAAGCTGACAGACACATTGGGGAAAATTAGGTCATGGATATACACAATTACTATATTTTAGCTCTATGTGACCCAGCATTAATCCTGTGTCTCTAACTTCCTCAATTCTATATGCAGTTAATCAACTGTGAATTCCATGGCTTAAATATCTCAGATCTATCCCCTAAAGTCTTTTACCATTACCTCTATCATGGACTTTTATACATGCCAAATTTTCAGTACTTCTTGTCTGGGGAATACTGAAACATTCTCTGAAATAGTCCCTGATCTATTCTTACCCACCTAGATCAAACTTCCTATGGCTGGGTGCAGTGGTGCATGCCTGTAACCCAGAGACTCCGAAGGCAGAGGCAGGAGGACTGCAAGTTCAAAACCAGAGGCAGTCTGTGTAACTTAGTGAGACTCTGTCTCAAAAAGTAAAAGAAAAAAAAATGGGCTGAGGATGCAGCTCAGTAGTACAGCACTGCAAACCATGCAAGTGCCAGGCCCTGGGTTCAAACCCCAGTATCACACACACAAAAAAACTCCTACTAAGTATCTTCTGGAAGAAATCTGATGGCATTGCTTTCTTGCAAAAATTAATTGATGGTTCCTGTTCTGTTTATCTATTGCTATATAATAAAATCTACAATATTTAGTCATTTAAAACTATTGTAGTTGCTCAGGTTTTTTAGTAAGGAATTTAGGAAAGGTGCAATTATTATGGTTCATTTCTGATTGATCTACTTATATGTTGGCATCAGCTGGGCAACTGGCCCTTCAGGGTCCATTTCTAAGATGTCTTTAATAATTTTTGGTTCTCCAGTATTCTTTGCTTTGCTTGTCTGTCTCTGTCAATGGTATGTCATCCTACAACATTAGAGTCTCATATTGGACACAGTACTTCCATGATGACTTCATTCCAAGAATAAAGAGTTCAAAATACAGAAAGCATAAGCTTATAGCATCTTAAAGCCTATGCCCCAGAAATTAGTACATCATCACTTTCTCCCTATTGTATTGCTAAAATCAGCCATAGTGTATTCTTCATTTCAAGGAGATGCTAGACCTCATATCTTAATGGTTAAATTTCAAATAATTTGAGGTAATCTCTTATCCACCACAATCTCCTAAAGCCTGAAATGTAAATTTCAATCTCCATACATATTATCATTAGGCTACAGTCTACATTTCCAAAATCAATTCAGTGCAACATCTACTCATTTAAACCCACTGGTTTTCCCCCTCCCTTTTCTCATTAATGTGCAGTGATCTCCCACCCATTCATATCTAGACTTTCCTGTTCTACTGTTCTCCATATCCAGAGTCAATATTTTTTCCAAATGAGTTATGCTCAATTTGCAACTTTAGGACTACCTATTAAAAATTATTTCCTCTGTGTCAAAGTACTTCTAAATCAGTAAAGTTCAAGTTATCAGCATTCAAAATAACAAAATGTTCTAGAAAAAAGAACATAGAATTACACAAACTCATTTTTTACATATGGGTAGGATTCATCTCTCTAGTGTCATTTTTATAGTCAGTATGAACATGTGCACTTCTGAATATATAGGCATGCAGTGCCAGTGCAAGTCACCTTGAAATGTCACCAAAAAGGACAGAAGTACTTCAGAGTTTAAAATATGCTATTTGTGAGCTGAAAAGGTGATTCTAAGTTTATTGAACACTGTGAGCTCTGTCACTACATAAAGCTTAATCATCTCAAATACCGAAACCTTCCATGGCATCCTCACCCCTCCATATACAAATGCTAGCCCATGCACTACGCCTTATGGAATACTAAACTTCCTTTCACTCCTTTGCCTTTATCACAGTCTACACTGAATGACAAAAGGCAAGGCTCCCATAGAGCCTCAATATGTATGAGGATAACTCAATTGTAGAATAAAAAGTTCCTGAAACATAAAAACTTATGGGGCAGATTTATGATTTCATATGAATGTTCATGCATTCCTAAGGGAAGTTAACCAAAACAACAAAAAGCCTCTCTAGTTACGAGATTTCATGTTGCGTAAATTCTCCCTCAAAAGGTTTCTTTCTGCTCTGAAGATAATTACATAGCTACACACATACAGCTACTGAATAGTAACTACCTACATATGGACTACATAGATAAATCTGAACTTGTATCTAATCCCAAAGTGTCTCAAAAACTCTTCTCAGTGTATCAGAAATAAAACTGGATTATAGCTCAAATTCAGATTTTTCAAAGTGTCTTCAATTACCTACACAAATTCAGGCAAAGATAATACAATTGATTTTTCAAATATAAGTCAATATTCATGGAATCAGTATAATTTTACCCTATATATGTGCACTTCTTTTGCATAAATGACTGAATACTCACAACTCTATAAGAAGGAGCATGATATCACCATATTAATATGCTACCCAGGTACGTTGACAAAATTGATAAACTGTACCTCTTACAATTATCTGGCCATGGAGTTAGAATAAGTTCAAATCCAATTATGGCCTCTTACTGGCTAAGGGAAATCAGGTAAGTTATTCTAATTCTTTGTACTATAGTCATTCGATTCTAAAATGTAGATCATAAAAGTATTTTTTAGGATTTTTGCACTGAAAAACATAAATAATTATTACATAATAAGTCTCAATCTATGGTAGTTATTTCATTTTATTAATGACTTGTGGTTATATTTTCTAAGACTCCATTTCTTTGCATCTAAATTCTTCAGGAAAATTAAGATTGCATATTTTCAAAGTGTTTGACCTTAGGCTAAGTATGGTGCTGCATACCTGTAATCTCAGCATTTGAGAAGCTGATGCAAGAGGATCATGAGGACAGCCTGGGATATATATCAAGACCCTGTCTAAAAAAATCTACAGCCCTACTATCTATCTATCTATCTATCTATCTATCTATCTATCTATCTTTTCCAAATAAATACTTTTCTAATATCACAATTTTTCTGGTTATGATCAAAACACTATTTATCTACTCTGAATTTACTAGCCATCTACTATGTGAAAAGTATAAAAATAATATGGAGCACAAAAGTCCTGCTCAAAATGAACTAATATATAGTATGTGTAAATGGCTTTCACAAAGTAGTATTTTGATTCTCATTTCAAGTATAAATGTTATCACTACAAATACTTTATAAATAGATAGCTTTATAAATGTTGTGGTGGTGTTGTTCTTGTTAGGTGCTGTCGAGTCGGTATCTGACTCATAGTGACCGTCATAGGGTTTTCAATGGCTGACTGTTTCGGGATTGCCTTGGGAGTGGATTGCCAGGCCCTTCTCCCAATAAATGTTTTGATTCACATACAATTTGATACATAGTAAGTATATCACAAATAGTTAATTTATTGTAGCCCATTTGTAGTTCTTACTCTTCTAGCAGAGATAACTGGCTAACAATTTAACATTCATATTTTCTTTCCACAACATAGGGTTATCGCAAGGAGGAGTCTACTAAACAAGAAATTTGCATTATTACCTCCCTCATGATCAGCTGGGGCCATGTGGCTTTTATCTATTTTAATAAATGTTAATGTGGTGATGTGTATCCTTATAAAGCAAAGAACAGCTGGAAACTTCCCCACACTCTTAGTCTTCAGAAGCAGCATTGGCAGTCATGTAGAGAAAGGCAAAATTATGAGATACATTGGTAACCCCCCACACACACACAACACACTGTACCATTCAGGATGAACACTGTAATAGTAAGGAAAATTTGGGAGGAAATTAGCAAAAACCCCCAAACTGGGAAAACAGCTTTTGAATATCTGGTTTGTAAATTAGAAATCTAGGGAAAATGAAAGTAACTTGGTTGCAGTTTGTACAAAACCCTTCACAAATCCCCTGATCCTGATTGGAAAATTGGACTCAAAGCTAATTGGCTCAGGCCATTCTGTGGGTGAGCTATAAAAAGAGCTGCACTGTGGCAGTTCGACCCTTTTTTGCCCTTTTTCTCTCCCAGACCATCAGCAAGGAAGGACCCTTTTGGCCCAGATCTTTGACCACCAACAAGGGAAGACCCCATTCTCACTCATACCACCGATGAGTAAACAGCTCTCCCCGCTCTCTCGCCTGGACCTTCAGTGAGGAAGGAATGCTCTCCTGCTGTGACCATCAACAAGGAAAGAATCCGTTCGCTGTCTGATCACCAGCAAAGCAAGAACTGTCTTCTCGTGACCACTGAGCCCACCAACACAGTTGTTTGCCCCTGGAAGGTGAAAGCGCCCGAGGCTTTTCCTTTCTCCCATCTCCACCAGTGTCCAGAGGGCTGCAGGAGTCCCCACCCCTCACCTCACCAGAGGGTTCCAAGTGAATTGTGTTTAATATCTGTGTGCATGGCGGCACTACCCGTCTGAACATCTGGTCCTGGCTGGGAGGCATGCGCCCCACAGTAATCAGTATCTGACTTGTAGTTTAGAACATGTATTCTATGTCCCTGGTCATGAAAGAATATGGTTTGGGAAGGGTTAGAAATCCAGGTAAGTGTAAGAGAAAACCAACAGTATGGCACAGAGTTGAATAAGAGCAAACATAAAATGATGGTGGAATAGGGGTTTATAAAATGCTCTAGAAAGAAAAAAAAAGATATTTAACATGATCCTTTAAGAAATGAATAGACCTTTCCAGGTAGAAAAAAGAACCAGACACTAAGTGGAACAATATTCTCTCCAATGTCATTAAACAAAATAAAGTCTGATGATGTGGTAGTCTTATTTCAAATTTGGTTCTCTGTTTGAACACCTACCTAGTTATCTATTGATGTGTAACAAAGCATGCCAAAGCTTAACAGTTTAAAATAGCAGTCATCGATTAGATCATGACTCAATAATTTAAGCAGAGCTTGATGTAGAAGGCTGATCACTGCTCCATTTGGCATCAGTTGAGGGGGCTGGAGTGAAGGGTGGGAGAATAGAGAAATTTGTGCTTACAGCTGGCTGGGTTCTCAGCCTAGTTAAAAGTCTTTGGTTCCTCTTAATGTGAGCCTTTGCATGTACCCTGTAATTCCTCATAGTATGATGACTGGACACTAAGATCAAGAGTACAAAAGAGAGCTCCTTATGACCTACCTTGGGAGACCACTTAGTGTTACTTCTGCTGTAGTCTTTTAGTTATGACAGTCACAAATATCCATACAAATTCCCAGTACAAGGGAGAAAGAAACTGCATCACTTGATAGATGGGTGGCAAAGTATTGGAAAATACAATCTAATAGTAAACACAAAGTTAACAAAAATCTAAGCACAGTATGATATGGTAAATGATTATCTACTTGGAAAATGTGTTGTAGTCCCAACACGTTATGTCAAATTGACAAAAAACAAACTTCAATGTGTTTCAACTTGGCCATTTAAAATTTTAAGTATGAGTGTTTCATATTACCTCTTACATAAAGTGAGTGAGGTTGGAAATATCTGATACAGTATTGAAGGTATTGATGTAGATTTTCTAGATTGATTTGAAACATGGCCAGGCATACAAAGAAAAAGTTGTGGGTAATGGTGCTCTGTTTCCAAGAGGACAAAGTAAATTAATGAATGCGTCTAAGAACATTTACACTCTAGGGAAGTTACAACTCTTGAACAGCTTACTAAAATGGGATGACTTCCAGACAACTTCAAGAAAATATATAAATTCTTTTTATTGAGTGGTTTCAACTTTAATCTGAACTAGAGTCAAAGAGTGGATTCATTTGCCTTGATCTTAGGAAACCAACTTTTAAATTTTCAATGGTTATACTCTTACAGACACTCTCCAGATTCTGCACATTCAAGATTGCATAAGACTTAGTTCCTTGGATCCATGGCACAGAGTTTAGGACAAGAAACCAGAAAATTGAAGAGAGGAGAATATGGTAGATTGAAAGCACCCCCTGTGAGATGCAGTGAGTCACAAGAGTGAAAATCATGAACTATAGACAATATCCTGAAGAGAAAAATAGCAAAGAAGCAGAGAACACAGGAAAACTGAGAAAATAGTCTCAGCAGCAGATAACAAAAGGCCTGTGCAGAAAGATAGAGCAAGCAAAATTGGTCACAGAAATGTGGTGCTCAGCATCTCAGTGGGAAAAGAAAATATCCACCCAAAAAGATGATCCAGTTCCCCTTGCACTGTAAAATAGGTGGGTGATAAACACAAACTTATCCATGAACAGAGGCTCCAAGAACACTGCGCCACAATACCCAGGGGTGGAACAGACACACATGGAATTGTAGAGGCTGAAATAGCTAGTCACTTTTACTTTTGCTTCCCCTAGGATCTGCCACAATGCACTTGAGGAGACATAGCCTCAAAGGGGACCCCAGAGCCAGCCTACTTCCCAAACTAATAAACGCTTTGGTTTGCTGTTGACCAGTTGGGTAAACTCAGGTACTAGACTTCCAAGGAAAGTTCCTGCCATACTTTGGGCTCTGTGCATGGTGGCTAGAGCCATTGAGACTGAAGGATCAGAACACTCTAGGTAGAAAGAAACACACACACAACTGAATGGGAACATAGATCTTATGGTAAGAATGATTCAACAGGCAGAGGACTGTGATGGTTTATAGGACACAAATTCACAAAGAAAGGCTCATGGCTGTATTGAAGTAACAGCAGGGTGCATCCCAACTCTGTGAGCTGATCTGTAGCCATGGTGTGGAGCAAAGGGTCTGTCTGCTATTCAGAGGGTAGGCATGACTTACTAAGAAGAACTTGCATGTCAGAACTATAAGCTACAGAGTTTTTGCTTTGTTTTGCTTTTTGGAGTTTTGGAGGGCTTTGTTGTTGATTTGGTTTGATTTTTCTCCTATTTTCTACATTTTATTTATTTTTTTGTTTCTATAATTTTATTCTTAAATTTCTCTTTGTTTCTTTTTCTCTTCCTTTCTTTAAATTGTATTACTTTTATTCATTCATTTCAGTCAAAAGTTAAATCATTTTCCCTTTTAGGTCTTCCCAGTTAATTGATAATAGTACTTTCAATATGTGC
This sequence comes from Pedetes capensis, assembly GCA_007922755.1. Classification (NCBI taxonomy): domain Eukaryota; kingdom Metazoa; phylum Chordata; class Mammalia; order Rodentia; family Pedetidae; genus Pedetes; species Pedetes capensis. The sequence continues at coordinate 15,378 of VMDO01031838.1, forward strand.
CATATTGCCTACCAAAAGCAATCTGTAGATTTAATGCAATCCCCATTAAAATTACAATGACAGACTTTACAGAAATAGAAAAAATAATCCAAAAATTCATAAGGAGTCACAAAAGACTACATATAGCCAAAAACCCTCATAAGATGCAAAACTAGTATTTTATACCTCTTACAACATAAACACAAGTTTAAGCATTTCGTGTCCACCAAACCACCATTGCAGAGGATGCTCAAGGAAATTATACATAAAGAAGGAGAAAACCAAATACAAGACCACAGAAATGAATAAATTCCATAATAGGAACACATGAATAAATCGAAGCTAATAAAGAATTAAGCATATACCATTTAATGAACCAACAAAACCCTACTATGAATAGGGAACAAAGAAAAGGCGACCCCCAAAATAGAAAAAAGAAAAAAATATTCAAAATGCCAAACTCTTCTCAATAATTATCCTACATGTAAATGGTTTTAACTCATTATTTAAAAGATATCAAATGGCTAATTATATTAAAATGAAAATTCTTCTATTTGTGACGTCCAAGAGCCTCATCATTCATAAGCAAGGACATAGATTGAAAAGAAAAGGTTGGAAAAAGATATACCATGAATGTGGAAGCAAAAATAAAGGCAGTGGGAGCTATACTGATACCTGACAAACATGAATTTAATCCTACATTAATCAGAAGGAACAAAGAAGGCCATTACATATTAATAAAGGGAACACTCAACCAAGAGGACATTGTTGTTATTAACTCCTTTAGCAAAGTGGCAGGATATAAAATTCACACACAAAAATTAATAGCCTTCCTTTACACTAACATAACCAGGAATAGAAGGAAATTAAAGCTACAATCCCTTTCATGATAGCCCACCAGAAAATTAAATACCTTGGAATAAATCTAACCAAAGACCCTACAGAATTCTATAAGGAAAATTTCAAAACATTAAAGAAAGAAATTGTACAGGATACTAAAATGTGGAAGGACCCTCCTTGCTCCTGGATCAGGAGAAACAATATAGTAAATATGGCTATCCTACCAAAAGCAATCTGTAGATTTAATGCAATCCCCATTAAAATTACAATGACAGACTTTACAGAAATAGAAAAAATAATCCAAAAATTCATAAGGAGTCAAAAAAGACTACATATAGCCAAAAAAAAAAACTCATAAGATGCAAAACCATGCAGGTAGAATCACAATCCCTGACTATAATCTATACTACAGGGCAGTGGTAGCAAAAACAGCTTTGTACTGGCATAAAAATAGGCCTAAAGACCAGTGGAAAAGAATGGAGGACCCAGACATACATCAGTGCATCTATAGGCACCTGATTTTCAACAAAGGAGCGACGCAGGTAAATTGGAAAAAGGATAGCCTTTTTAATAAATGGTGCTGGGAAACATGTCTATCAGCTTCCAGAAAACTGAAAACTGACCCACACCTCTCAATATTCACAAGCGTTAACTTGAAATGGATAAAAAACCTCAACATAAAACAAGAACATTTAAAATTAATAGAAGAAAGGATAGGCAATACACTCCAACATATAGGTATGGGGAAGCATTTCCTTATCAGGACTTTAATTGCTCAAGAAATTGCAGCAAGAATAGATAAATGGGATTGCATGAAATTAAAAAGTTTCTGTACAGCAAAGGAAACGATCAACAGAATGAAGTAAATGCCCACTGAATGCGAAAATATCTTCACATCCTATGAATCAGACAGAAGACTAATTTCCAGAATTTATAAAGAACTCAAGAAAGCAAAACCCAAGAAAACAAATAACCCAATACAAAAAATGGCAAAGGAACTGGATAGTTCTCAAATGAAGAGTCTCATAAAGTCATGAAACACATGAAAAAATGCTCAATATCCCTTGCTATTAGGGAAATGCAAATCAAAACAGCATTGAGATTCCACTTTATTCCAGTAAGAATGACCAAGATCTATTAAAAAATAACAAATGCTGGTGAGGCTGTGGAGAAAACAGAACCCTCTTACACTGCTGGTGGAGTTGTAAATGGGTTCAGCCACTATGAAAATCAATATGGTGGTACCTTAGAAAACTAAAAATAGATGTACTATATGACCCAGCTATACCACTATTGGGAATATACCCAAAGGAAGATGAGTCATCATACCAAAGAGACACCTGCATCTCCATGTTCAATGCAGCACTTTTCACAGTAGCAAGGATATGGAATCAATTAAAGTGCCCATCAACAGAAGAATGGATAGAAAAAATTGGTACATATACACAATGGAATACTACTCAGCAATTAAAAAATGAAATAATGTCATTTGCAGCAAAATGGATGGAATTGGAGGAAATTATCTTAAGTGAATGAACACAAGCCCCAAAAGAGAAATATCACATATCTCACTCATATGTGGGAGCTGAATCAAATTTAAAAGAAGGAAAAAATCCTACACAGATATTGGAACATAGTAAAAAGCTGACGTAAACTTAGCAGAGAAGAGACAATTTAAGGAGCATAAAGAAGGAAGGAGGGATGTAGCAAAAGGAAGCGATGATTGGACAAGGCAGGAGGGGGAGGAGGGATAAGGAGGAGAGAGGGATGACCTCAAAGTAAACACCCCAATTTTAATAATTCAGGAAATAATTGTAATAATACCAACAATACCAAAGGATGGTAATAATGCAAATGGGCTAGATTATTCATGTAATACTGCTGACAATGTAAAAAGATCACTACAGGAAAAAGTGTGGTCTTAAATCATAACTGGGATGCACAGGTATGGAAAAATATTCCCACAAAAAGACATGCAAGTAGAAGAAAGGACATTGGTGGGGTGGGGGAGGCAGGAGAGGAAGGGCAGCAGAGGAAAATGGGGAAGTTATCTGTACAATGTACAATGAAACACATATATGGAAATGTCACAATGATATACATGTCAGAATGAAACACATTAAGTTATACATTAAAAATTTCTAATAAAAAGAAAGATAACATATAGATTAAATGAAAGTATATGCTATGAATGTGGAAGAAAAAATAAAGGCATTGGGAGTGATACTAATAACTGACAAACTTGATTTCAATCCTACATTATTCAGAAGGGACAAAGAAGGCCATAACATATTAATAAAGAGAACACCTAACCAAGAGAACATTGTTGTTACTGTTGTTTTTAGGTGCCATTGAGTGGTGTCTGACTCATAGTGACCCTCATAGAGTTTTCCTTGGGAGTGGATTGCCATGTTTTTCCTCCTTTTTTTTTCTGGTGGTGCTGGTAATCCAGTCACAGATCTCAGAGACTGCAGAGTGGCGCTCTACCAACTGAGCTAAATCTCAGCCCAAGAGGACATAATGATAGTAAATATTTAAGCACCAAACACTGGTGCACCTAACTTCACAAAACAAATATTACTGGTCATATGGGACCATATAAGTTCAGACACAGCAATAATGGGAGAACTCAAAAAAGAAACTTTGGACTGAAATATTTTCTTATGTCTTATCAGCTCACAATAGAATAAAGCTAGAAATCAACAGCAGGGAAAACTACAAGAATGTTATAAATACACAGAAATTAAATCACACACTTTTGAGCAAACATGGGTCATTACAGAAATCAGAAAGAAAATTAGGAAGTTCCTCCAATTAAAAGAGAATGAAAACACAATCTATCAAAACCTTTGGGATACAGCAAAGGAAATTTTACTCAGGGAATTCATAGCTACATGATGTACCTACATCATGTTAGGGCAGATACAAATAAATAATTAAATTATACACCTTAAGGCATGAGAAAAACAATAAGTCAACATCAAAAATAGCAAACACACAAAAATAATTAAGAGCAAGGCAGAAACCAATGAAACAGAAATTAAAAAATATTTACAATGAATCAATGAAACCAAGGGTTGGCTCTTTGAAAACATAAATAAGATTGACAAACCCTCAGCTCAACTAACAACAAAAAAGAGAAAAAGAGAGAGTAGGGAGATAGAAGGGGAGAGAGGGAGAGCAAAAGAGAGAGACTCAAATTAATAAAATTAGAGATTAAAAAGGGTCATAACAACAGATATCAATGAAATACAGAAGATAATCAGAGACTAATTTGAGAACATGTACACTCTGAAAATGAAAATACAGTAGAAATAGATAAATTCATTAAAATTTATGACCTACCAAAATTACATCCAGGGGATACAAATAAATTATTCAGGCCTATAAGAAGCAATGAAATTGAGACAGTAATAAACTTCCAACAAAGAAAAGC
>VMDO01031839.1:0-19617 GCA_007922755.1 Pedetes capensis
GCTGATGAAATACAGACAGGCTTGGCCAGAACTGGTAGGTGGCTGGCTGTCGATCATGAAGATGTCAGACCTGACATGGTTCTTCTTGGAAAGGCCCTTTCTGGTGGCTTATACCCTGTAAGTTCAATGTCCAGCCTCTTTTTCTATTCCCTCTAGTCCTGAAATATACCTGTAAAGTACTGTTATATCCCCTGGTTGTGATAGTTATGCCTTTAAAATGGTTTTATTTTACCCAGTATGCTATAGGCCACCTAGAATATCTGTAGTAAAAACATTTTAGGGTTCCATGGTGTGACCCCCTTAGTGAATTTTGACTAAAGGATGAAGCGTATGCTTTAGAATTTGCTGTAGCGTTTGATTTGGATGGACACATTTCACCTCAAAAGGACCTCTCTAGATGCCTGTCCTTTTTTTCAGTGTTCAGAAACGTGGCATTACTAATTGTCTAAAACCATGACTGATGAATATAGAGACTGAAAACGTAATGTTTTGTTGTAGTTCTTAAGTTTGTTATCCAGAGTCAGTAATTGGTGTTAGGTTAATGGGCTCTGAGGGATAGATGTCTTTGCTGAATAGACTAAACTGTCTTGCGGAAGAGAATGCTCAACTTTGTCTTCTAAACAGTCAGACAAAGCATTTTTGTCTTGAAATTGGAAAAGATGTAAATTACAGAATTGCAGAGATGGCTTTTCTCTTTTCTGTAATTACATCGTTCTGTGCCGTTGAAATGTACCTAATATATCTGTGATGTGTTAGGGTATTTCTCAGATTATCACCAGCAGTTAGGATGATAGGCGTAAACTCTTATTTGCTGAAGCTTTATATACATTTAATACAACTTCATATAAACATTTGTGTACTAAGAATACTTAGTCTGAGAAATGATGTGACAGGTCCGCTGTCTTTCAGGTGTCTGCAGTGTTGTGTGATGATGAAATAATGCTGACTATTAAGCCAGGGGAACATGGGTCAACGTATGGTGGCAATCCACTAGGCTGCCGAGTGGCCATTGCAGCCCTGGAGGTAAAAACCAATGTGGCTCAACAGTATCTTCTTCTTTAAGTGGTGGTGAAGTGATTTTTAAGTTGGGCCCCTGGGGTGATGTTGTTGTTAGATGCTGCTGACTTGGATCCGACTCATAGTGACACTACATATAACAGAATGAAACACTACCCACCATCATGCCATGGCCGACACTATTACCACTGCCTCTCTGCTATTCATAGGGTTTTCCATGGCTGATTGTTTTGGGAGTGTGCTGCTGAGTCCTTCTGCCTAGCCTGTGGCACCTGGTATTTTCAGGCAGTTTCCCAACCCTGCTAAGTTTCTGAGATCTGAGAAGCCTGGACACCAGGGTGGTGTGGCTGTAGACACCCTGGGACAATAGGAACTTTAATAAGATCGCCAGCTATTGGAGAACATGAAATATAGTGGAGAGATTTTAGGAGCAAGGCATTCTCAGAAATAGGTCAACATGTTGCCTTGTTTAGTAGACTAGTTTTCCTTTGGGCTTCTTAAGTTTGCAGTTACCTGGGACTTAAGGTCCTTGGGCCCAGGCTGGTCCTGACAGAACTCTCATACTGTGACCCACTTGCCAGGCCTCTGGTTTAAGCAAGTAAGGTCTTTTTTTTTTTCCCTTGAGGGCTGGAGGTGTAACTCCGTGGTAGAGTGTACACTTGACATGCCTGAGGTCTTGATTCTGGCTCCCTAGCACCACAGAAAAGTAAACAAAGCCATGTGGTGGCACGTGCCTGAAATCCTAGCACTCAGGAGGCTGACCTAGGAGGATCACAAGTTTGAGGCCAGCCTGGGCCACATGGTAAGACCTTTTCTCAAAAAATAAAATAAATAATTAACTAATTTAAAAATATGTTTTTGATACATTCAGATTTACGGCATAAAATGCTTATATAATCTCCGAGGGTGTACTTTTTAGAGGAAAAAAGAGAAAATTCTATTGCAGTTTAAAAGTTAAAATTTTAATCCTTATTTTGTCATGAAGACAACATGAAGACAACATTTTGTCATGATCGACAATAGATGTGTGACTAAAGCAAGGCTTCGAGATAGTGTCTGTTTAATTAGAAATTAAACTAATGTAGGTCTTGAAAAACGTGTGAAAATGCAGGGATGCTAGTGCTTGTGTAATCGTGTTTTTCCTTTGCTTGTTGTCCACATCACCCTCCAAGGCACAGCCAGAAATGGGCAGGCTTCACATTTGTGTAATTTTTCTTTCAACATAGGTTTTAGAAGAGGAGAACCTTGCTGAAAATGCAGACAAAATGGGTACTATCTTGAGAAATGAACTCATGAAGCTGCCCTCCGATATTGTAACTACTGTAAGAGGAAAAGGATTGTTAAATGCCATTGTCATTAGAGAAACCAAAGGTATGTGGATAATGTGTTTTGCTCAAGACTTATTTTTTTAAGGAAACAATAATAACTATGGACTAGCATATTGACCAAACCTTTTGGAAACAGTACTATTCCATTTGTAATTCTATTAACGGTATTGAAAATGTAGCTGTGTCCAACACAAAGCCCCATTTACACAATCTGACCTGTTTTTGTTCCTCTGAGAGGTTTGTTTTTTTTCCCTCATTAGTCATATAGCACTTGAGGTTCCGAGTTATTTTCTGTTAGTCTGGACAGAATACAGTCCTTGGGAGCTTTCTTCTAGCCGTCCTTTCTTCCCTCACTTGAATGCCTCCGACACCGGCAGAGATTGTAGCAGCAGCAGTAATAGCAATGAAGAGGATGGTGTTGATAATGAAAGTAACGCTAGCTGTCATTGATGGTGGGCTTGATGTTTCTGTGCTGTGCTTATCACTCTCAGGGGTTCCTTGCTGGATTTTCTTGTGCAAACCTTTCCTTTTAAAAGAGTGGTTTCAGCAGTAGCTGCGCTTTAGAATGACCTGGGGAGCTTCCGAAAAAGGAATCAGAGCCTGGCCTTCACCAGAGACTCCAGTTCGATGGCTCTGTCGGTGGGTCTGCTGTGCAGCAGGTGGAGAGCACCTGCTGCGAGACACTGAGTGTAGGTCCACACCCAGGAGGCACAGCCACTGTAGGAATGGGCAGTGTTCAGTGGCCTTGCGTACTGCTCTTTCTGTGTCAGTTAATTTTCTGCCTCATACCCAAGTTCCTTATATTACTTCCTTATGTAATTACCGGTTAGGCATCTCTAATCCGAAAATCTAAAATATTCCAAAATCTAAAACTTTGAGCACTATCATGGTACCCCAGGTAGAAAATCCCACATGTGACCTCATGTGCTAGGTCATAGTCAAAATGCAGGTGCACTCAAAGTATTGTATACGATTACCTTCATCTTTGTCCATAAAGTGTGTGTGAAACATAAGTGAATTTATGTTTAGACCTGAATCTGCTTCCCAGGATACTTCATCTTCTGTATATATAAATATTCCTAAATCTAAAACACTTCTGGCCCCAAGCTTTTCAGATAAGGGCTGCATCATAGCTGCCTTCCTATGTGTTTTTTGCTTGGTCTTTTTCACTTACGATAAACAAATAAAAACCATGACATATGTCTAAGCATGCCATTCAACCCTAATAAATGTGCTTCCCAAAAAGTCAAGAGTAACTTCACTTTTCAAGAATTAGAGCAAAGAGGCAGGCATGGTGTCGCACACCTGTAATCCCAGCAGCTCGGGAGGAAGAGGCGGGAGGATTGCAAGTTCGAGACCAGAGGCAGTCTGTGTAACTTAGTGAGACCCTGTCTCAAAAAGTGAAAAAATGGGCTGGGGGTGCAGCTCGATGGTCCAGCACTTGCAAAGCATGCAGGTGCAAGGCCCTGGGTTCAACCCCCAGTATCCCCCCCAACCAAAAAAAAAAAAAAAAAAAAATAGAATTAGACCAAAGCTAGCCTGCAGCTCAGAGCTTCTTTCTTGGACAGATCCTGGGGATTCTCTTCCGGGAGTTTGCACTTTGCCCCGGCATCCATCAAGGAAGTGTTCAGACGTTGATCTTTGAGCACACGTGTGCCCATTTTTCTGTAGATTGTGATGCCTGGAAGGTGTGCCTGCGACTTCGCGATAATGGGCTTCTGGCCAAGCCGACCCATGGCGACATCATCAGACTTGCCCCTCCACTCGTGATCAAGGAGGATGAGATCCAGGAGTCGGTGGAAATCATTACCAAGACCATCCTATCCTTCTGAGTGTCGGAACTGCTCAGAGGCCCTTGTGAGCTGGCTGGTGACTGGGTGGAGCCCTGCTCCCATGCATCCTCAGAGGCTTTTCCTGGCATGTGTATCTTTCTCAGCTGATATATGGTAGAGTGACATTTATGAATCTGCAGTGGGCTGTGTACACAAACGAGAGACTGAATGGCATCTATATTCAGTTAAGTGTCTTTGACTGTGTGCTTTCTAAGGTGACGTGCATCCATCTGTACACAGAAGGCCTTCAAATCAAGTCCATCAGTAAAATTTATATATGTCTTTATGATTTCCTTGTTGGTATAAATGTTTTGTTTTTGAAAAAGTTATCTGTGAGATATTACATAAAAGACTTGCTTAGCCTTATAAAGTTGAATCATTGTAATCATTGAATGTTCAGATGATTAATCATTAAGCATATATAAAATACAGGCTGGGATTTAGCTCAGTTGGTCGAGCACTGCTCTGTGGTCTCTGAGGTCCCGATTCCCAGCATGGCAAAAATGGGAGAAGGATGTGGCAACCTACTCCCAAGGTAACCCCGAAACAGTCTGCCATTGAAAACCCTATGAGGGTCACTATGAGCCAGACACGACTCGACAGCACCTAACAACAACATATATAAAATACTAGTTTTAAGTGTACTTTATATTGGTCAACACCAGAGTTTATTCTATAGATGTCATTATTTTGAATTAAGAATTCATCCCTAAATCATGTTTTAAGTGCTTGATTATAACTTGTAAGAAATGTTTATTTTCAATATTTCTTTAAATTTAAAATAAAGTTATGTAAAATGTCTATTTTGTGATCACTGTGCTGTTCCTGCAATATGATCAGGTACCCAACAGCTTTGAGAATCTTCTTACGGTGCTTTAATCCTTGTGTTTCCTGAGAGCATTTGAGCTTCCTTTGGTGATTTGTGGAAAAATAGAAATAATGGAAAAATAAGCCTAAAGGACAGGTCTGTCATACTTCCTTTTCAGAATAATGGCTTTTTTCTTCCTCATGTTTATCATTTTAGTAAAGTTATCTTTCCATGGTGTTTTGCAACTTTTCTGTTTTTCTCTTTTACCCAGACAGAATGTTTTGTATTTCCATGTTGGTAATCGTAAGTGTACCAGATTCTCGAATGACTCATATTTCATGGCACGTGGCTATGTTAGAATTTCATGTCATGTCAGGAGACCATTGGCTTCTTTCAGGATTTTCACTCTAAGTAAAGCTGTGTCTACTTCCTATCATTGCACAATGGCATTGGCATGTTTTTCTTTTTATTAATTTTTGTTTACTTTTCCTTTTTTGTGTGTTTTTATGGAGTAAATCCCTGGATGGGGCTTGCGTTCAAAAGGAATGAACTTTTAAATTCAGTAATGCCTGATTGTCCCCTGCCTCTGCCAGGTTCTAACAGGTGACCCCTTGGCAGCGGGAAGATTGGGTCTGCGTACTCCAGTACTGTCCCGTCACTTCACACTGAAGTTTGTGTGAGCTGGGTGCAGTGGGGCTGGCACCCAGGCCTGAAACCAGATGTCACTCCTTCGGGTAATCAAGGGGAGATCCTTGATTACCAGTCGCAGGGCAAGGTGAGGGTTGAATAATTCACAGCTTGCTAGGGGGTTCCAGTGTGCAGTCAAGCCTGAGAACCTCTGCTCTTTGGAATCTTGTTAAAATGCAGGGTCAGATTGTGTGTGTGTCCGTGTCCACCTGAGAACTGATATTTCCCACAGGTTCCCTGTTCTTCAGAGAAGGGCTAAAGGCCAGGTGAATCTGACAAATGGAGCTCCTGGCTAAACTCTTTGAGGGCTTTAACGTCTGAGATGGGTGGGGTAGGAAGGCAGAGAGTTGTGCAGAAGAGTTAGAACCTGTTGCCTATAACCCAAGTGACTCAGGAGGTGGAGGCAGGAGGATCATAAGTTTGAGGCCAGAGACAGCCTGCATAACTTAAGGAGACCCTGACTCAAAAAGTAAAAAATGGGCCGAGGGTGCAGCCCAGTGGTAGAGCCTTCTAAGGTGGCAAGGGCCTGCCTGCTTATCTTCATTGTGGAGGGGGAGATTGTGGGGAGGGGAGGCTGCTTAGTGAGGATGCTGTGAAGAGCAACAGGCTTTGGAACTGGACTTGGTGTGGGCTGTCAGAACTCTTCTGACTTAGGGCCTCACTTTACTCATCTGTGAGGAGGAGGGAGAGCCCCTACCTTCTAGGAGAGTAACGAAGATTAAAAGAGGGAATGTTGGTAAAGCTCCTGGCATAGTACTGTATGCATGATGTCAGATACCAATTCTACTTTAAAGGCAATAAAATAGTTTATTCTGACCCAACTGTGAGTAACCACAGCCTGGGAACACAGATTCTAGTTACTCAGAATGACACAATCCACTAGGAAAGAGGTTACACGAACTTAAGTGACAGAACAAAGCTATGGAGGGCGTGATCACAAAGCTCACAGGTAGAGGGCTGGTGTGGGGAGTCCCTTCCATAGCATTCAGATGTTTGCTTGTTACTTAGACAGGGTCTCACCCAGTAGCCCAGGCTGGCCTCGAACTTGGGATACTTCCTGCCTCAGCTTCCCAAGTACTAGGATTACAGATGTGTGCTGCCATGCCCAGCTCAGATGTTATCTTTAGGGCATTCTTAGTCTTAGGGTTGGTGGAGGCTAGATAGAAGTCTGTCAGGCTTTGCATATATTCCAAGAATTTTTCTAGTAGTCACAAGGATGTTAGGTCAAATAAAGGTTGGTAGTAAATGATTACTAAAAGGGACTAAGAACAGCCTGAAATAACTTTGCCTCTTTATCTGCAACATTGCCTCTCTCCACAATCAAAATTCTATGTGGGGTAAACACTTCCCGGTCTGGCCCAGATGTTCGATGTTTGGATGGGAGGCACTGGCCGCGCACACAGATATCTCATCACAAGTCACTGGGGACCCTCAGGTGAGGGGTGTGGACTCCTGTGGCCCCCAGGAATGCCTCAAGAGGGGAAGGGGAGAAAGGAAAAGCCTCGGGCCATTTTGCCTTGCGGGGACCAAAAGCAGCTCTTTATTGTCTGTCTCTTTCTGCCCTGAGAAGAGTGTTTTGTGGGGTCCCTGTTCGGGCACCACCTTTATGTGGGGCGAGTGGGAGAAAGTGAGAAACCTCTCTTTGCCCTGAGAAGGGCGGGGAGGAACCCAAACGTGTTAGCAGCTCTTTCTGCTGCCTCTGGGGCAGCTGTGGCTCTTCTGCCTCCGGCGCTAGGACCGGAGACTGTCCTCAGATTCTGTCCCTAGGCGCTGGGCAAAGAGACTGTCCTCAGCTTGCTTGTAGCCCTTGAGAGCGCCGTCTAGTTGTCCTTGTCTCGGTGGTCACAAGGAGAGATGCCTCTGTGTTGCTGGTCGAATCCAGAGAGAGTTCTTTCTTTGTTGGTGGTCAGACAGAGAGAGTCCCCAGCAGGAAGCCAGCAGGAAGCCAGCAGCTAGCAGCATCACCATCCCCAGCTCCATCATCCCCAGCTCCATCACCCCCAGCTCCACCATCCCCAGCTCCATCATCCCCAGCTCCATCATCCCCAGCCACTGCACCACCAGCTCCCCAACCAGCGCTGTCCACATGCAGAGTGAGCTTTGTTTATATAGCCCTTGGGTAACTAACTGCCTTAGCTGCCTCAAGATAACAATCAGGTGGGGGCACGAGGGGCTAGGTGCAACCAGTTTAGGAGTAACATTCAAATAAAGGGTGAAACCAGATGTCACTCCTTTGGTGATCAAGGGGAGATCCTTGATTACCAATCACAGGGCAAGGTGAGGGTTGAATAATTCCTCACAATTCTAGTCGGCCATTGTCCATCTGCAGGCTCTTGAATATAGATGTGACACTAGCTGGCACAGTCGCCACCCCTATTCCCCCGCTCTGGAGGAACTGGGGAGAGAGGCAACTTTCAGACAAGGATGCCGCAGTCCAGCTGCCCAAGGATCAAGGGGTCCCAAAGGCAGGTAGGGAGTTGGCGATGGGAGACAGAAGCACAACTCGGAGGCAGTGTGATTCTGTTCCGTTTATTGAACAACAGTCAAGAGTTCTTATATTTTCTTTTTTAGTTAACAATTATGCTTTACGGTTACAAGAGCAGAATGTGCTAAGAGGCACACAGTTGAATGATTATGATAAAACAGCAGTTTTCTTAGAAAGGTCAGCATGAACTTTTGATTGTCCTGGGTTAATCGCCCAGGTGTTTTATTTTAAGCAAGAGCTAGACAATCTACTTTAAGAATTTAACACCTAAGAGCTATAATTTTAAGTGGGCAACATTTTTTATGATATCTATTGATACCCCGTAGAATGGCTTTTCTTTTCCTCCTTGGACTTAATGCACCATGGTGTCCCTGATCTTGCTACGCATTCCATAAACGTTAAGCTGTTGTATGGAACATGCACTCCGTCCTTATTCACCATCCTGCTACCATCTTCATTATATGCCCCAGTGTACGGTAGGGGAGGATCAGGTGCTCTCTGCATGCCTTGGCCCCGAGGTGGACACCATAATCTTTCTCTAATCAGATAAGCAACATAAGGAGGCCCTTGTACTGTAGGAACGGGCCTATGTATTCTTTTGGATTACTGCACTAATTTCTTTAGCTAATACAGGTGGGGACACTTCAGTCCAGGTGGGGACTAGTAACTTAGCTTGTAGTAATTGAAGCATAAATTGCTTAAGACTTGAGTTCCCAGGTGGAAATTGCTGACCAGCTTTAACTAGAATGTTGTCCACACAAACCTTACAACTGGTGGTGGTTACCTGTGATTCATTTACAAATTCTCCATGTCGTGTCATTCTTTCAACTTCTGTTTCATTAGAATTTAATACAATATTAGTCATGAGCATTAATCCTAAACATGAAGTAATTATGTACATAATAAGAAGAAGCAGTAATCCTATTCCCAGAAGGCAAAAAAGCACATATTCCTTTTCCCCATCCCTGTCCATTTCTTGGAAGATGAGTTCCTTGAACCCCTCTTCCCCACATCTGGACCTTGTCAGACAACATGGTTAGAAATGGCCGTGGCATAAGGAGTCTTCTGGATAAGGGTAACTTACAGATAAGGGAGAGACGGGTCAGACTTACAGGCCTTGCTGCACCGTGAAGGGAGCGAGCTGCCGGAAGTGGAGAGAATGCACAGAATATGGGACACCAGACCCAGAGGCACGGGAATGTCCACTGAACACTGCCACTGCCCCTTCACACCCACACGGATGACTTGCTCCTTGGATTCTGACCTGCCAGGGCACCTCATTTAAATCAACCATTGCACACGTGAGAGAACTGAGGTGGGGGCAGGGCATCTGATGTCCCCAGATAAAAATGACAATGTATGCCAAGCCCTGGTGTTCAAAGTTCTCATTGTCCCCTGCAGTCGGTCCCCACACAATGGGGACACTCCACGGGGTGGGGCGGGCACTTGTAGGTTTAGATCCCTGCTTTTCAATGCTGGCTGTACATTAGAGTCACCTGGCTTCTTGTTGTTGTTGTTGTTGTTGTTAGGTGCCGTCGAGTCGTATCCGACTCATAGCGATCCTCTGTACAACAGGGGAAACACTATTGTCAGTGCTTCTCTGCTGTTCATAGGGTTTTCAATGGCAGATTGATTTTTGGGAGGGGGTTGCCAGGTCCTTCTCCCAAGAAGGAAATTGTTGTTGTTTGTTGTTAGGTGCCATCAAGTCGTGTCCGACTCATAGCGACCCTTATAGGGTTTTCAATGGCTGACTGTTTTGGGATTGCCTTGGGAGTAGATTGCCACGTCCTTCTCCCATTTTTGTGGGCTGGGAATTGAACTCGGGACCTCAGAGACTGCAGCGTGGCACTCTACCAACTGAGCTAAATCCCAGCCCCTCACCTGGCTTACTCACTTAAAAAATTAACATTAGCCGGGCATGGTGGCGCACGCCTATAATCCCAGCGGCTCGGGAGGCAGAGGTGGGAGGATCGCAAGTTCGAGACCAGAGGTAGTCTTTGTAACTTAGCGAGACCCTGTCTCTAAAAGTAAAAATTGGGCTGGGGGTGTAGCTCAGTGGTCCAGCACTTGCAGAGGATGCACGCGCGAGGCCCAGGGTCAACCCCCAGTACTGCCAAGAAAAAAAAAAAAATTAACATTAGCCGCAGAAGGTGGTGCTGCCTGCAACCCCAGCGCTCAGGAACTAAGGCAGGAAAATCATAAGTTTGAGGCCAGCCAGAGCTACATAGAACCTGTCTCAAAAGAAAACACACACAGACTCACCACCACCACCAATACCAACCTATTAATATCAATGGCGGAGCTGGGATTTAGCTCAGTTGGTAGAGCGCTGCGCTGCAGTCTCTGAGGTCCTGAGTTCAATCCCCAGCACCGCAAAAATGGGAGAAGGACCTGACAATCCACTCCCAAGACAATTCCGAAACAGTCAGCCATTGAAAACCCTATGAGGGTCGCTATGAGTCGGATATCGACTCTATGGCACCTAACAACACAACAACACAAATATCAACGTCCAGCCCCAACCTCAAACCAGTTACAATACAGTCTCAAGGGGCCCTTGGCCTCTGGATATTGTTTCCCAAGGGACTGTAATGTGTGGAGTGTGAATGCACGGTGTCATCCACTCAACCACACCACGCCCTGAGCCTGTCGTGAGGCTTTTTAGCAGGTACATTTATTGGAAGAAGATGTTTGTTGTGTTCTACTTGGCTGGCCCTGAGGATAGGCAGTGGTTCACAGAAACAGCATTTATTAAACAGCCTGCGCCAGGCACTATTCCAAATAGGTTATGTCTCACCACAGGCGCTATTGCCCCCATTTACAGATGGGGAAATCGAGGCTCAGTAAATGATAATGTCATTGGCAGCTCAGTGCTGCAGCCTGTAGCCTGAGGAGGTCCTCCCCTCAAAGACTGTGCTCAGGTGGGGCCAGGTCCTTAAGTCTGTCTCAGAAAAGAAGTTCAAGATGAGTCTGCGTGAAACTGTCACCAGTAGTGAGGGCTGCAGCCCAGCGCTCCTACCACCATACTTGAAGAGTTCCCCTTTCTTGGGACCTCCACTCGTGAAAGCTAGGTGAAAGCTGGGCCCTTGGCTTGGTCCCAAAAATGAATTTTAGGACGAACTGTCACCAGTGGCACAGCAGAGAGGTCCAGCTCAGCATGGCTGCTTCTCCTGAGGAGCTACCCTAGTTTGGACCTCACTCAGGTTAGGCCGGGTCCTTGGCTTGGCGGCAGAAAAGAATTTCAGGATGACTTAGAATGAAACAAAGTTACAGAGATTATTATGTCCACCCTTTAGAATGCATGTGGGCACTGAGAGAGAGAGAGAAAGAGAGAGAGAGAGAGAGAGAGAGAGAGGCAGAGGCAGAGAGGACTTACCAAGAGAGTGAACAGGAGGAAGCCAGAGGAGAGTGCTGGCACATGTGTCTGCTCCAGTTTTATTTAACCCAGGGCACATTCCATGTGCTGTCAGTCCTGGGCGCCTAGCTCTGGGTGCCTAGGGTGACAGGAGCCTCGAAAGGCCCGTCACAGGCTGGGGATGTGCCAGTAAGATCAAAGGAAGAAGTTCCATTGTTTAGGTTTTTCCGTTGGAGGAACTCCCCTTTAGTAAAATAAGATTACCTCTTGTACCAATTTAAGGAAAGCATCACTAGGGAGTTGCCCCAGTATGTCTTAAAGAAGCACAGAATTACAGAGGGGGAGGCAAAACTTAAAGGTTACATACATTTTTTTACTTGAAGCATGGCTTATTGCTATTTTAACATTTTAATTATTTAAAATGTCTCACAAATAATGTCTCTATGCCGGTGGTCCTCACGGCCATTTTCTTGGTTTGTTGTTGTTAGGTGCCTTCTAGTCAGATCCCACTCTAAGTGACCCTCTGTACAACAGGGGAAACACTATTGTCAGTGCTTCTCTGCTGTTCATAGGGTTTTCAATGGCTGATTGATTTTTGGGAGTGGGTTGCCAGGTCCTTCTCCCAAGCCTACAGCACCTGGTGTTCCCAGGCGGTCTCCCATCCAAGGACTAACCAGGCCCGACCCTGCTTAGCTTCCGAGATCTGACGGGATTGGATGCCACGGTGCTACAGCTGCAGGAATTTTCTTGGTAGTTTTGTCAAAGTTCTCGACTGCCAGCTGATGAGATTCAAACCAGATCCTGCGGTGAAACTCTTTCCCTTTCCATCCCCCAAACTTCCCTGTCTTTCTATCCCGCCTCAGAGGCAGTAAGAGAGTAAAGCAGTTTGAAGTTTATTAGAAGGTAAGGGATAGTACATGCTTCAGCACAAGCACGGACCTCCAGAGAGAGAGGCGCCCCTAAGTGTCTTCACAACAGGTATATGTATGATTTTTTTTTTTTTTTTGGCAATACTGGGGGTTGAACCCAGGGCCTTGAGCTTGCATGCTTTGCAAGTGCTGGACCACTGAGCTGCACCCCCAGCCCATTTTTTTACTTTTTGAGTCAAAGTCTCGTTAAATTACACAGACTGCCTCTGCTCTCGATCTTGTGATCCTCCTTCCTCTGCCTCCTGAGATGCTGGGATGACAGGTGTGTGCCACCGCACCTGGGGTTTTTGAAGTTACATTGCTGAACAGGGTTCCAGCAGGTATCCGGTATAGACTGACAGATTAAATGCCTAGATTGGGCTAGTCAAGGACATTCCTACCATATCTGGTCGTGAGGAAATTACCTGGGTCTGTTAACTTTAATTACAGTCCATCTTTGATTTGGTGAGATTCTCAGGGAAGCATTGGTTTCTGTAGTTCCCACAGCAGCCTTTCTCTTCTGGTTGACTTGGAATTCTTGGCTGATAAGGTTCAGACTAGATCCTAGGCGGAAAAAGACCCACGTCCCCCCAAAACTTCCTATCTTTCCATCACATCTCAAAACAAAGTTAGTGAGCTTACTAATTCAGAATAAGAAACAGTACCTGCTTTAGATTTAAGCCTGGGTATTCAGAGAAAATAAGAAACATCGAAGACATGGATGCTGGCCTTTTTTTTTCCCCCCCAGAACTGGCAGTTGAACTCAGGGCCTCACACATGCTTTGCAAGTGCTCTACCACTGAACTGCACCCCAAGCCCATTTTGAACTTTTGATCCTTCTGCCTTTCTGCCTCTGCCTCCCGAGTTGCATGGGCCAACCTGAAGGCTTGGATGTGGGCTTCTCAAGAAAAAAGTGCATTTGAGCAGCTTAACAGTAGCTATATGGGAGAAGGGCCTGGCAATCCACTCCAAAGGCAATCCTGAAACAGTCAGCCATTGAAAACCCTATGAGGGTTGCTATGAGTCGGATACCGACTCGACGGCACCTAACAACAGCAACAACAACAACGGTAGCTATATACGATTGTGTGACTTTTAAAGTTACATTGCTCAAAGGATGTAATTTATGTCCCAGTTCAAAGTTTAAGCAAAACAATGACCGACCTGTTTTCCTTATTCTTGCTAGCTTAAAGAATGTCCTCTTTTGTAAATGGAATTGTAAAGTGGTTTTACAAAGTACACTGTTAAAGTTTAGGGATGAATAGGAAATGCCAGTAAGACAAAAAGATAGGCCCAATAGGTAAAAGGAAGAAGTTCCATTGTTGAGAAGATTTAAAAGATTAGGTAGAAATGTCTTGGTGCACCATCTATCTAAGGAACTCCTCTTTGGTAAAATGAGACTGTACGGTGGTCCAGGAGGTGCACTGTACGGGTTTACAGATGAGAAAAGAGTCACAAGGCAGTTCTCTTTTGATCAGGGAGATGTGGGGAGAATGGGTAGGCAAGTCCACAGCATAGGGCTGGGAATGTGGCAGCAAAACCTCTGTCTTCATATTCAGCATATAGAAGAGTTTATACCCAACACAGAAGTTCTAGTAAGGGGTATGTTGTTGTTAGGTGCTGTCGAGCAGGTCTGGCTCCTAGCGACCCTCACAGGGTTTTCAATGGCTGATTGTTTCTGGCTTGCTTTGGGGGTGGATTGCCAGATCCTTCTCCTGTTTGTGTAGTGCTGGGGATCAAACCCAGGTCCTCAGAGAGCACAGAGTAGCACTTTACCAACCAAGCTAAACCCCAGCCTCTTATTAAAGATAGTACAACTTTAAGGAATAATTACAGGGGAAACTGAGGCACCTGGAGACGCTTAGGTAAACCTGGAAAGGAACTTGGGAAAACCTGCATTCCCTGGGTCACTGAGTAAGGCTATTTCTATTCCCCAAGGGAATGTAAAGAAGCCAGAGAACAGGAGAGTTAAGCAGACTTTTAAAAGGGAAAGCACTTGCGATAGGGAAGATGGCAGGCCCAAGAGAAGGGAGTGGCGAGCACATGGTTGTTGAAGAAAGGAGAGTGGAGAGGAAGACGGAGGGTGGGGAGGGTGGAAGAAGAGAGAGCTTGTGGAAGAAGAGAGTGTAGCCGCAGGTTCCCTCTAGTTGCACTCACACTGGGCATGCTCAGTGTGATGTCAGCTCTGGGTGCCCAGCTCTGTGCGCCCAGTGTGACAGATGCCTAAAGTCTTTGTTTTGTAAATGGCTCAAGTACTTGGATAGGGTACGGGACCCATTAGAAAATGTCTTTCCAATGTCCTCAGAGACACGCAGCTTCATTCCTCCATATTACCTCCTAATACCTAAGTTAACTTGCCTATCAGTCTTGGCATGTGTTGACTGCTAAGATGGCCCATAATCTTGTTTGTGAAATTGTCAAAACAGCACAGAATTACAGAGGAAAAAGTAAGGTTAAACGCAAAGTCACATACATGGTAACCCTGCCATTGTTAGGTGTCGTTGAGTCAGTTCAACTCTTAGTGACCCTATATACTTATTCATAGGGTTTTCAATGGCTGATTATTTTGGGATTGCTTTGGGAGTAGGCTGCCACATCTTTCTCCAGTGGTATTTGCAGTGCTGGGGATGGAACCCACGGCCTCAGAGTGCACAGAGCAGCACTCTACCAACTGAGCTAACTCCCAGCCCAATTTTGGCCCTAAGTATGGCTTATTGGCATCTGAAATCTCTTTCAAAATAACGTCTCTATGCAGGCAGTCTTTACAGTAGTTTTCTTGGTAGTTGTGTCAAAATTCTTGACTCTCACCTGGCAAGACTTAAACCAGATCCTGGGATGAGATATCTTTTCCCTTCCCATCCCCTTAATTTTCCTACCTTTCAATCCTGCCTCAGTAAAGCCCAAAAACCCTGTATGTGCAGGATGAGGCTTCCAAGGGTGGCAGGAGGGCTGGGAGTTGAGTGGGGGGATAATTCCTTCTTTTGTCTCAGGTGTATTGGCTGAGGTGTCCCATCGAGCAAGGGTGTGTGTGTGTGTGTGTGTGTGTGTGTGTGTGTATTGTTGTTGTTAGGTGTTGTCAAGTCGTGTCTGACCCATAGCGACCCTCATAGGGTTTTCAATGGCTGATTGTTTCGAGATTGCCTTGGGAGTGGGTTGCCACGTCCTTTTCCCATTTTTGCAGTGCTGGGAATCGAACTTGGGACCTCAGAGACTGCAGAGCAGCACTCTACCAACTGAGCTAAGTCCAAGCCCCGTGCGTGCGTGCGTGCGTGCGTGTGTGTGTGTGTGTGTGTGTGTAAGCGCATTTAAATTTGCTTCCAATCTGGGGGAGGGATTCTTAAAAATACCAGCAGGAGCTATTGAAATGAATAATAAATACACAAAAGCAGCTTAGTCCATTTAGGAAAATCTAAAATACACTCCAGTCCTTCCACCACTGTTCCATGCATTTATAATGGCTTGGAGGAGTTTTATTTATTAGCGCCCCAGCCTTTATGATGATGAACTTGCAAATGAGGTTTTCCCCCATTGCCTCAGCCCAGTCTTTCCAATCATTTATCAAATATCTGAGCTGCACAAGTGCAGAGCTGATAAGAGCTGAAGATAAGACCTTGGGTGCAGGGCAACGTAGGTTTCCTGAAGGTTCCCTGGAATAAATGGACAAAGATCAAACAGGACAGGCTTGGAAAAGGGGCAGTCAGCACGGGGGTGAAGGAGGGAGGGAATCCTGGGATTATGATTACTCCCTTGCCCCATATTCAGAAGCCAAGCACATATGCCCACTTTTTCTACAAGGAAGTGGAGAACGGAGGACAGAGACCTTTTTTGAGGGATGTACAAGATTACTGGGGTGTGGGCGGGGAGAATGAATGGTCCCTGAGGCAGAAATTAGATTATCAAAGGTTCTTTTTAGACTTTGAATGAACCCGAGGGACAGATACCCTGCAGTGGAGTCCATCCAGCTTCGTTCCAGAAAGAGGCAATGGGAGCTCTGGGTGCAATCTGCTCTTAATGCAGATAAGGGAATTCTGGAAATAACCTCTCTCCCTATGCTCTGGTGGGCAGAAGCAAGACAGACAGGCTTTTCCTTTAGATCAACTGCTTAGCAGGGCCCAAACACCGTGTTTTCGGGGTATTGTTTTCTGAGCCCTAAAGGCAGAACCTGGCTCAAAGGAGGGGTTCAGAATGAGTTCTGCCTGTCCAGGTTGCCATATAAATGGGCGGTGACGGGGCTGGGGGCCTGCTGATCTTAGTGGCTTTCCCCAGGCCAGCAGGGTGAGCCTTCCTCCCTGAAATGGGAGGTGAAGGGTGTGAGTAAGAGGCCAGCCCCCGATCTCTCCTGCTTTCCTGTTCATCACAAAAATCACTTGGTTTATGGCTTCTGAGGGCCAAGTCTTTTCCCTGTTAACACCCTGGAAGCAATTATCCCTGGGACCAATTTCAACCTAGGTATATGAACTGATGGGTTATGCAGACCCTCTGCTTCTCTGGTATGAGCTTGTATCTCTAACTTATCCCAACCTGTTCTTCCAATCCCCTGCTTCATTTGTTCTCTTTTAAAGAAGCTAAGCAAAAGCCCCCAGATTAATGGAGGTTCTTGTCAATTGGCTTCACGAAGGCCAACATGCCCAGTAACCATGGTATAATAACTAGGAACTAGATGAAACAGAAGTGCACTAAGGTGATGGTTCCCACCACAAGAGGCCTGTTATGGACGGCACTAACCACCCACCCCCTCCCTTTGGCGGCTGAGACTTTCCACCTGCCTTCCCCTTCCCTCCAAGACCCAATAAAAGCTCCGCGCCTTCTCTCACCCAGGGTTAACGCTGATGTTCATTGCCGGCCTTGCCCTGATCGCACCTGGGTGCAAATAAACTCTAGCTTATTAGCTCCACATTTGGCCTCCGTGGTCTGCTTTCAGTTTGCCGCTGTTGGGAGCCTAAAAAGAGCCCAACACAAACTACACAAAAAGCTGCAGGACTTCAGGGGGAGACCTGGGGACAGGAACCTGGGTGAGGGTCAACTTCTGTTCCAGGATCATCAGTCACACTGTGTGGCTGGAGGCTCAGATGGGGCATCGTGTGCCCGACACCACGCAGGCTGGGGCAGGAGCCCTGATGACTATGGAGGTGGAGGGGCAGCTTCCATTTTCCTCTGAGCTGGGTGACCTCAGGCAAGTCCATGTCTCTCTGTGCAAAGAAAGGGTGGAGTTAGACCAGTTATTCTCCTCCTCCTCCTCCTCCTCCAACTCCTCTTTTTCTTCCTTTCTTTGCTGTGCTGGGGATCAAAGTCAGAGTGTCACATGTGCCAGGTAAGCGCTATGCCACTGAGCTACAGTGGTACCACAACCCTAGTCTCCTAGGCCAGTATTATCCCTCCTCCTCTTCTCCAGTTCTGGGGGTTTGAGCCCAGGGCCTAGCAAGTGTTCTACCATGGAGCCATACCCCTAGACCTTTTTAAATTTTCATTTGGAGACAGGCTCTTGCTAAATTGCCCAGGCTGCCTCTGGCCTTTTACTTGTGATCCTCTTGTCTCAGCCTCCCAAGTTACTGGGATTACAGGCGTGTGCTGCTGCACCCAGCCCGTCTTTGGTTTTAAGATCCTGATACGACTTGTTGTTAGGTGCCATCGAGTTGTGTCTGACCCGTAGAGACCCTTATAGGCTTTTCAATGGCTGATTGTTTCGGGATTGTCTTGGGAGTGGATTGCCATGTCCTTCTCCTGTTTTTGCGGTGCTGGAAATCAAACTCGGGACCTCAGAGACTGCAGAGCAGCGCTCTACCAACTGAGCTAAATCCCAGCCCCTTGTGACTTAGTTTCCCCTAATGGCAGTTTCCTGGGAAAAAGAGGCCCTACTTCTGCAGAGGCCTGTAGCTGTAGCCCTGTGGCATCTGACCCTGTCATATATCAGAAGCTAAGCAGGGTTGGGCCTGGTTAGTACTTGGATAGGAGACCGCCTGGGAACACCAGATACTGTAGGCTTGGGAGAAGGACCTGGCAACCCCCTCCCAAAAATCAATCCGCCATCGAAAACTCTATGAATAGCAGAGAAGCACTGAAAATAGTGTTTTCACCTGTTGTATGTAGGGTCGCTACGAGTCGGATACCGACTCGACGGCACTTAACAACTTCTGCAGAGAGGGGCTTTCGGTCCTGAGAAGAGGACAGGGGTGTGACAAGCTGCGTCCTCGCCTCCAAGACCCAATGCCTGCGAGTGACTCAACACTACCAGGTCTTCAGGTGTGGCCCAGAGGATCACAGGTCAGATCGGCTGTAGAAGTGTCCGGACAGCAGGGGGCACTGCAGGCAAAGCTCTGCTCCCGGCTCGGCCATGAACCGCAGCAGCGCGCGTGCGCAGGGCTGGGAGCTGAGGGCCGGCTCTGAGGGAGGGGCGGGACTGAGGGTCTTCTCTTCCCCTCTGGGCCCGCGGGCCGCTTGGTTTTGGACCGGCGTGCGTCCCCAAGCGCTGCCCAGAGATGCACTTTTATGAATAGTTGCTTATTACTGTGCTGTTAAATGTCTTCCTTGTAGACGATCCAGAAAATACACCCTTGTGGCGCGGTGGCTCTTCGGGCCTGGGTTCCCGCCTCCCTGAACGTGCTCTAGGGCCCTGGGCTTCTGGATTGTTTTGGGGGTTTCGTCGCGTTCACCCTCTGGGCCCCTCGGCGCCCCTCTTTCTCCCAGTGCCGAAGTCAGCCCCCAAGCTGGGGAGAGTGACAAGCGAAGTGGTCCTTGGAGGTCGTCTGCACCTCCGCTGGGCTGGGGCAGGGGGCGCTCTGACCCGGTGGGAAGGGAACCTGGGACTCCGCAGAGCTGCCTGGGAACCCGCAGTGGTGGAGGGATTGGCAGCCCAGGGAGTTGCGAAGGCCAGGGTGGGGAGGGGCTGTCCTTTGGCTTCTGTCTCTGCGCTGCACAGCAGGTTATGACCGTCGCTGCTCCTGGTGATTAGTGGGAATCCTGTAAAGTGTGGGGCCTGGTGCCCGCTGGCTATAGCGTGCCTTCGTCCCTCCTGGCCTCTGGCCAATGGCTGGTGAGATGGTGATGACCCGGCCAGCCAGCCCTGGCAGGCCCTGGGTGTGTGGGTGCTGCAGAGGAGGAGAAATACCTTTTCCCCCACCAGCCTGGGTTCATGGCTGAGGCCCCAGCAACAGAAGGTGGATTAAGAGAGAGAAAAGCATACGCGTTTAATATAAGTTT
>VMDO01031840.1:0-19632 GCA_007922755.1 Pedetes capensis
GCATTCCCAGCAGCTTGGGGGCGAAGGCAGGAGGCTCGCAAGCCCAAGATCACAGGCAGCCTGCGCAACCCAGAGAGACCCTGTGTCAAAAAGTAAAAATATGGGCTGGGGGCGCAGCGTGGCTGTCCAGCACCTACAAAGCCAATAGGCGCAAGACCCTGGTTTCACTATTATCTTAGCTCTCAAAAATTGAAACGCTACATGAGTATGCGTATAATTTTCAGTTATAGTTTTGGTCACTAAATGGACCTTTTCAGACAGGAGCTGTATGTCTTTCTGTCTCAGGAAATCTTTGCAATTTTTTAAAAAGGTGTTTTCAGTCTCTTTTTCCTTAGAGTCCCTGCTTATTGGATGATGGGATGGTCCTCTACTGTCCTTGTAGAACCTGAATGCTTCGCATCTTTGAGAGATGTGTTTGATCTTTTTTATTTGAACACACATTTTTAATATTCAAAAGTTCTTTTCTCCTGTTCCATGATGTTGTCTTCTTTTTTGTGGTTCCAAATAAATATCTTTTTAAGCTAGTTAGATATGTTTTGAATGTTGCTTTCTAATTCTTAAACTCTCTCCTCACTCAGAAGTTTCTTTCTTTTTTATTTATCCTGTGCTGGTTAAATAGTGATGATCTTGACTGTCGACTAAGTTTTAAGAATAAGGAAATAGAAAACTGACTCCAGGGCTCTGGGTCTGAGGAATTTTATTTGTTTCACTGGGCAATTTAGCCATGGGACTGGACCTCCAGCTGAGTCTCCCACCTGCCTGGAGTTTGAAGTCTTTTCTCTGAGGCCACACATTTTCTCCAGAAGTATACATGCCAATGTTTTCTCTTAGACAAAGGGTGTGGTCAGGTGGCTGTGGGGCTTGTTTCACTTTAGTTTTGCAAAGAAGCTCCTTGATTTCAGATACATTTTTTTCACTACTATCCATGACCAAAACAAGTGTTTCCAAGTTTCAAGGCTTTCTGGGGGCCAGAGGTTGTATCACCTGACCCCTCCAGCCTTGTACACTTCTGCCTGTGCTTCCTCCTACAATAGCCCTCGGTACCATACCCTGTTAGTCATATAAGTTTTTCGAATTCTCTCTCGTGTTGATGCCTATTCTCCTAGGCTTAAACATTTAAAATCTAGGCATCTGGTATCATTTTAGTGAGTGTTCAACTCTGGGAGATAATAATAAGTATTATATATGTTTTTCTATTTAGACTTATTATTTTATTGAGGCATAAAATTGTACCTATTTATGAGTTAACATGATGTTTTGATATATATATACACTATGTAATACTCAAATCAGGACAAACATATCTATCTTATCAATTTTTGGATGAAAACATTCAAAATCCCTTCTTCCAACGTTTTTGAAATAAATGCAGAACACATCATCATTATCTATATCACCCTACTGTCCAGCAGTGCACCAGAATTTTCTCTCCTATCTACTTGTAACCTAAAAGTCATTGATCTATCTTTCCCATTCTCCCTTCCTTGTATTCCCTCCAGCCTCTGGTAATCATGCTTCTACACTTGGCTTCCACAGAATCAGTGGTTTTAGATTCCACGTATCAGTGAGATCATGCATTGTGTTTTTTTTTTGGGGGGGGGTATGGCTTATTTCATATAACGTCATGTACTCCAGTTCTATCTATGTTGTCACAAATGACAGAGTTCTACCCTTCTCATGGCTGAGCTGTATTCCATTGTGTGTATGTGTGTGTGAGTGGACATACGTTTTCTTCATCCATTTAGCTATGGATGGGCACTTAGGTTGCTTCTACTTCTTGGCTACTGTGAATAGTGCTGCAGTAAATCTATCCACTATCTTCAATAAAATAAGAGACTTGGAAGAAGAAAAAGTACAAAACCAAAAAGTCTTTAACTCATAAACACAACCCTGAAGGTCTTACTGGTTCAGGTAATAAATTTAAATCACAGGCTGATCCCAGACACAAGTAACATCATATCTTAGGAAGGTCTTGGACATCAAACAGGACAACCTTTGTGTCCTACTCCTCTGCTTACCTGCTTGAGCTTAAGGAAATGCGCAGCCTCCTGCCTTTGCGTTTTAGGCTGTTTGAGGAGGTAAAGAAGTCACCTGAGATCAGGTGTGGGGCACAGGGGCACTAGCCATAGTTCCAGTGCTTCTTCTCCTGACATTTCCTTCCTCTCTGATACACAGCTCTTCTCCTGACCTTTCCTGTACACACTGGAGGATTGGATTGTATATGACCTTCCACTTCAGCTTAGGTACTTCCATGAGTATGTTTTCATATAACAGGCAGAAGCTGGGATACATCTGTTTGCTTTTCCTAGGAAATAGAAACTGCCCCCAAACTTAGAGGGTTAAACAATAACAACTTATTTAGCTCAGGGATCTGTGACTTGGAAAACAGGACTAGCCTCAGTGGGCAGTTTCCTGGCCACGGGGCCACCTCACCAGATCTCAAGGGCTCTGTCCACTAAGCGCCTCTGCTGGGTGGTTAGCTAAGGTGCATAGTTTCTCATCTTCCACAGTGAGGCAGAAGAGGGCGAAGGACCAGGCTGCATCGTCCCCAGTTGGTTTTGCTGCATTGTCTTGGCAGAAGGGCAGTGAAGGCGGCTTGCCTGGATTAGGATGCCCTCCCTCTTCTTCCTTCTATAGCAGTTGGGAAGCACTGCAGCCATCTTAAATTTGCCACAAAGGATAGAGATCTTTCGGTGGACAGACTCTTGGGAATGTGTCAGGTCACAAAGCAGCAAAGTTCTGGCAACTGCAAGGTGCATGACCAGGACAGTGTGTCACTCCCAGCAGAATCCTCGGGCCTTGCCCAGTGCTTGAGACATTCTCACTTGGTCTGTGGCTGGTGGTGGATGGGGAAATGTGGGTGTCCAACTTGCTCCTGCTGCTGTTTTTGTTTATCTGTTGCAGTTTGCAAGCTAATAATGGGTTCTACACTTTTAATTGGTTGAAAAAACTCAAGAGATGAATAATTATTTCTTCACCCATGAAAATCACATGAAATTCAACTTTCAGTGCTGGTGAGCAGACGCCCATACATGTACCTGCCATCTCTGACCACCTTTAGGCTTCCATTGCCAAGGGCTGTAAAGAGACTGTATGTGGCTCTCAAAGTCTACAACACGCAGTATTGACCTCCAGGGATGCTGGGTCAACATTTGATTTATGACATATGCCAAGCATCTGGAGATGGGTGTGTCATCCAAGCAAACTCGAGTGAAAATCATCAAAAACTACTGGAAACAAAGCTTAACATGAAGAAAATCCAGGTGGTATTTATTTATTTATTTTCTGCACCAGAGTTTGAACCCAGGGCCTTGCAAATGCTATCTAGGTGCTCTACCACTGAGCTACACTCTTAGCCCTTTTTAAAATTTATATTGAGATAAGGCCTCTTATACTGACTGACTCTGGCCTCTAACTGGCCACCCTCCTGCCTCAGTCTCCCTAGTTGCTGGGATTACAGACATGTGCCATGGCACCTCAGCAAAGCCAGTTTTTAAAGAAGCACCCTCTGAAACATTAAGATTCTGATAGCACTAATTATCTAGTAATAATATTGGTAAAGGAAATGGTTTCCTGAGGTTTCTTTCTTAGTAAACAGAAATGGAGGAATCCACACACTCCTCATGTATTTCAAAATTCATACCATACATACCATATTTTGTTTTTATCATTCTGATCAGAATAAACAGCTTCCTATAGCCATATTTAATGTTTTCAAAATGGATGCTCAAGTGTTGGAAGTCTCTAACCAATCTCAGGTAAGTTTGTTTCTGAATCCTAGGAGAAATGTCGTGGAGGGGAAAGAGGAAGATGTTGGAAGGGCCAAGGTGGCAGCAGAAAATGAGACAATGACAGTAATAAAAATCTAACTTTTCCCATTAATTAAAAGGGAGAGCAGAGTCCACAAGTCTCAATCGTGCCAGGAGCTTAAACCATGTCACATGGTGTCTGACAATCCCCTTAAGTGAAAAGCAAGCATTTTTATGGGCTGGGATTTAGCTCAGTGGGTAGAGCGCTGTGCTGCAGTCTCTGAGGTCCCAAATTCAATTCCCAGCACCGCAAAAATGGGAGAAGGACCTGGCAATCCACTCCCAAAGCAATCCCGAAACAGTCTGCCATTGAAAACCCTATGAGGGTCTCTATGAGTCGGATATTGACTCGACAGCACCTAACAACAACTAACAACAAGCGTTTTTATAGCATTCACTAACTAACATGCATACCTGCATTTTCCCTTCCAAAAAGCACTTTAAAGTATCCTGCTTTTTCACTTATGACCAGATTTGGCTGTAAGGGCAGCCATGATAGGAACTGAAAGTTTCTTAACATCCTTGTTTTACTCTTTTCAACTCTCTCTTCTGGTAACAATGCCTCTGGTGTTACCACATTGCACCAGTGGGGCAGGCCTCATTTCCGGATTATTGACTGTATGGATCAAGAATGATACAGGCAGCAAGAAGTTACTGCAAAGTGAAAGCTTTTACCATGAACAGTGGGGAAAACAACTATTGTTGTTGTTGTTAGGAGCTGTGGAGTCATGTCCTACTCATAGCACCCTGGTGGGGTTTTCAATGGCTGATTGTTTTGGAATTGCTTTGGGAGTGGACTGCCATGTCCTTCTCCCATTTTTTCGGGGCTGGGGATTGAATCTGGGTCCTCAGAGAGTGCAGAGCAATACTCTTAGCAACTGAGCTAAACCCCAGCCCTGGTAAAACAACTTGTAACAGTGATAGTGGGGAAAAGGGAAAGAGGGGGAATAAGGACCACTGAATACCCAAGGGGTCCCCAGAGAGAGCCAGGGAACCCACCAGTGTGCACTGGCTAATGGTATACATCGTGTGGGGCTGTGCTGGCAGCCCCGGATTGGTGCCCCTGGGACATTGCCTAGTGGCAACCTTGAAAAGATCTCTCAAACCTAACTACTTAGCTGTCCTTTGCTGGTTGGTTAGCTCTGCCAGGTCTCTGGTTGGCCCTTAAGTTGGCCAGTGGGGATCTCCCTGCCCAGTCCTCTAGGGGCACTGTATTTGTTTTCTATTGTCCACCAACAGTCAAGGGCCAATAGAAAATAAAGACAGTCACTTTAACTGGAAAATTTGCTTAGGTGGTTTGCGTTTCTTTTCTTTTTTTCTTTTCTTTTCTTCTCTCTTTTTTTTTTCTTTCTCTCCCTGCCTAGGCAGGCTGCTCCCTATAACTGCTCATGGTTCCCTAGTCCCTTTGCCTCCCAGTTTCTGTTTCTTAGTACCACATTCATAGAGCTAGAGAAAACTACTAGAGTGAATCAGTGGGCAAATGCATATAGGTTTCATCATAACTTTCAGATCTTTTATTAGAAACACCTGGAAATATCATTCCCTCTAAAAGAAAGGCAGGAGAAAATAGTATTTTAAACTCAATTTTAATAGAAACTTTTATAGCAATGTTGTTAAGATTTAAATGGAATCACTAAAGGAACAATAATAGAACATAAGTCCGGAGCACACTAGACTAATGTAGACATTGTGATTAATTGTAAGTGCTTTCTTTAACAACCAATGTAAAAGGAAATAATTATAGATTACCTTGTTATAAAAAAGGAAAATTACATTTTCAGAAAAAAATGCTTTTTCTATTACGTTCAAAATGAACCACACGTGTAAGCATTATTTCCACCAGATTAAACAGAAAATAGCTCATATCTTGATAGAATTCAAGAGCACAATGTTAAAAGGTTTTCCATTGAAGACCTTCTGAGACTTCAGTCTGGGTTCACAGGTCGTCATTGCTGTTTTTCACATAAATGAATTGCAACCAAAAGTAATCTTGTTTTCCTTGCTACGATCTAATAAAAGGACCCAACACTGCCATCCGCTGAAATTCTGCTGCCGAATCTCCAAAAAAAGGAGCATCCTTACGCAAGGCCGGAGGGGGCCCGCTGGTGAACCGTTCCTGAGAGCCGCCTGTACAGGTCCACCATGGGCCTGGGCCTTGTGCGTTCACAGAGCGCACTTTCTTTTATCCATTTCCAAACAAACACCATGTTGTTTTGTCGGATGCTCTGGTTTTGGCTTGTCATCCATCAACTCTGTCACCTCACGGCATCTGCTGAAGGTCCTCTTTCCATCATTAGAAAACAAACAAAACACTAGTGAAAATCTGTGGTGTAATGGCTTCAAACTCCTCCTGAAAACTCCAACCACTGGAACCCATCCCAGGGACCTCGGAGGCCCTGGAATGCTGGTATCCTGTTTCCTGTTGGGAAAATTGGGGAGAAAGTCTGCAGACCCCGCACCGTGGCCCGGTCATTAACGGTCATTAACAGGGTCTGGTGAGAATTGCCTGCAGGCCTGTCCCAAAGCGCTGCCTCAGAGCTCCGGGAAGGGCGCCTGGGGCCTGCGCGGCTGCCTGTCCTCCACCGCTCAGGGCGCACGCGGTTCTCCCGCTGGCCTTCAGAATCCAGGCTCTGTTGTGTGGTCACGCACGCCCCGATACCCCTGCAGACACAGGCCACCGCCCAGCCCGCCACACCCACAGCTCCATACAAGGCGTGTCCTGTCCATGTGTCCGTCCCCTCTGTGTCGTGTCTGTGTGTCCGCCTACTCTGCACTGTCTGTCCCTCTCCCCTGCATTCTGTTTGTGTGTCCGGCTCCTCTGCGTCCTGTGTGTCCGGCTCCACTGCATTGTGTCTGTGTGTCCGTCTTCTCTGGCTCCTGTCTGTGTGTCCATTTCCTCTGTGTCCTGTCTGTGTGTCTGGCTCCACTGTGTCGTGTCTATATGTCCTTCTCCTCTGTGTCCTGTCTGTGCGTCCGTCTCCTCTGCTCACCGAAGGGTTTCAGTTCTAGGTGTTTGCCCTGGAGAGGACATAACGCTCCTCTGAGGACTCTTGTGGACCCCGGGCCCTCAGTTCCCGCAGCGACGCGCCCCCCGCACTGCCCTCAGGGACCACAGCCACCTGGCCTCCCCCTCCCGCTGGGTCGATGCGTCAGGAGGCCCCGAGGAGCCCCGCTGGGCGGCCCTCACTAGGCACTGAGGAGGCTTCAGCTCAGCCCGCTGAGAGCGCACCTGGGCGGCGCGCGGGGGCCCGGGCCTGACTAAGCTCCCTGGTGTTCCCATGGCGCACGGGCACACCTGCCCTCCTCCCGCCACCGGGACAGAGCAAGGCGCGAGTGCGAGGAGCAGGGTCGAGCGCATTGCTGGGTCTGAGGCAGGCGGTCAGCTGTCAATCAGAGGGCCACGGCTTCCTTCCACCCCAGGCGCGCGCTCACATGCACTCGTACACACCCGTGTGCTGCCTCACAACCGCACGCGCACTGGCTGCAGCCCCTGTGGGTGCCGCCTGGAAGGTCAGCCCTGGAGCGCGCGCTCTGCTTCTTCGGCCGCTCGGCAGCGTCTCCAGCCGGACACCGCCTGCCCAGGCAGCCTGCAGTCAGGACAGGTCAGCGCCGGTCCCCACGCCCGGGGTTCCTCGCCTTAGATGGAGGAGCGCGAGTCTGCGCTGGTGCATAGCGCCACCTGCCGTCCAGACGCGCACTGTGTCCTGCAGGCTCCCAGAGCCGCGCCAAGGACCTGGGGAGCTAGCCGGGCAGCCGCTCTTCCGGACAGGATTTCTGACCTGTTCCGTCCCGAAAAGCGAGGCCATTTGCAGGGCGGGGCGCTGACAACCACGGGGTGGAAACACCAGGTGGAAACAGGCTTTGCTCGTCTAACCTGCAGTAAAGAAAATAGGTGGAAACGAGACGGCCTGGTTCTATTTGCTTTGCAGCAAGTATCTTAATTCATGTAGATTAATACGAAAGGTAAAGAGCATATCTTTAATTTGCTTTACACCAGTAGATTGAATTTTAATGGCTCTTAAGACTTTCTTAATTTTATCTTTTCTATTTTGAATCTAAAAGCAGTCAGCCATTCTAACTCTGCATTGCCCCAAATTTCTGAACTCCCTTTCATTTCTACTTCCACATTATTCAATTATTTTAACTAGCCCATTCCTTTAATTCTTTGGCAATTGCTTTCAGCGCCGTACCCAAGTGGTCTGCCGATCAATATATTAAGATTGCTATTTGTGGAACAGTTTTCGTTATGAGTTTCTATTTCCAGCCTTTGCTATCACCTTCCTCTGCATTCTCAGCCAATTGCTCAGCTAGTGCCCCTGTGTGAGTGAGGATGCTCCAGGGAACAGAGCCCGTAGAGTGTACACGTGGCAGTAAGAGGGGGTTAATGGACTGGCTCTCGTGATCAGGGGTTGATGGTCCCAGGATGGTCATCTGCAGCCTCCAGAGCTAGGGAACCCAAGGAGCCAGAAGCCTCAGGATAAGATGGACCGATGAGGTACCCCTGGTCTGAAACAGGAGCCCTCGGGCCTCTGGGAGCTGTTGTGGAGTCTGGGTTCAAAGGTGGAAGAGTCTGAAGTTTGATGTGGTGTGATGTCCACAGGCGGCCAAAATGCCCTCGCTCCTGATCATGAGCTCGCAGGAGCACGGACCTCCGCTTCATCTTCATTTCCCTTCCCCCCTGTTGACGGGTGTCGTCCAGGTTCAGGGAGGGCTCCTCCCTCTGTTTGCTGACCCCTGTGCCATCGTCCCTGCAAACACCCTCCTAGACGTCTGCGGAGCTAGTTTCCTAAGCGTCCCTCAGTCCAATTCACATCAAGATTGACCATCATAGCTGCAGAACTTGTGTTGTTACAATGGGGCGAGACTTCCACTCCTGCCTTAGGCAGTCTGGGTGAGGTGAAGCTGAGGGTGGAGGACCAGAGAAGGCTGTGAATTCTGTAGCCTTGACTCAGATATGCTTGTGTCTTCATTTCAGAGAAGCTTCCATAGAGATTCTTTTAGGTAGGGTTCAGAGTTTAGGGGTTGAGTTCTGGTAGTTTCCTTTTTCTTTTAAGTTTTGCTCAATATTTTAATTTTTCAGTGGATTTTAGGATTGAGAATTTGAACAAAAATAATTTTACTCAGTCATATTTAATCAGGTCTCACAGTAATAAAAATGTAAAGACACAAGGAATATATTACATCCCTTATCTCCCTTTAATTGCTAGGAAAGGAAACACTTCCCAATCAGAACTTGGTCCTTGTCTTAATCTAAAGAGAATTAAAAAAAAAAAATTAAAACAGCATATTTATATCATTGCTCTGCAGGAGCCCATATAAGCATTACTAATAGAGTAAACATATATAAATAGCAAAGATAAAGCTGACAGTCAACAGGACCAGCAGTGCATTGGGAAGGTGAACACCTCCTGGGGAGATGGAGTGCCAAGTAGAGAGATGTGGGTGTTTACCTGAGAAACAGAGCAGGAAAGCCATGTGCCGGCAGAGGAAGATGGGTCTGGAGAGTTTCACCTGAGAAGCCCTACAGAGACTCAGAAGTTAGTGGCAACTGCTGCCTCGGAATTAAGCCCAAGCTGCTACAGTCATCTTATTCTGGACAAAGGCACCAAAAACATACAGTGGGAAAAGATAACCTCTTGCAGAAGTGGTGCTGAGAAACTGGCTATCTGCATACAGAAGACTGAAATTAGATCCCTGTCTCTCACCCTAGGCAAAAAACAATTCAAAGCCAAAGACCTCAACATAAGACCTGAAAATTTGAAGCTAGTAAAGGAAAACATATGGGAAATTCTTCAAGAACTAGGCATAAGCAAAGACTTTCTGAACAGCACTCCAGTAGGTCAGGAAGTAAGAGCAAGAATTGACAAATGAGACAGCATCAAATGCAAGACAAACAACAGAGTGATGGGACAGCCTACACAGTGGGAGAAAATCTTTGCCAAATAGTCATCAGACAGGGGATTAACATCTAGAGTATATAAAGAACTCAAACAAACAAAAGTGCAAATAATCCCGTCAATCAACGAACAGTGGAAAGGTTCATTTTTTCAAATGAAGATGTGCAAGGGCCAATAAATTCATGAAAAAAATGTCAACTTCTTCAGCATCAGAGAAATGCAAATCAAAACCACATGGAGATTCTACCTCACCCCAGTCAGAGTGGCTAGCAGCAAGAAAACAAGCAATAACAAATGCTGGCGAGGATGCAGGAAGAAAGGAATTTTTATTTACTGCCAGTAGGCATGTAAATTAACCCAGCCATTATAGAAATCAGTGTGGAGGTTCCTTACAAGACTAGAAATCGAATTTCCATATGGTCCAGCCATACCATGTCTGCATATAAACCAAAGAGAATTAAAATCAGCTTACTACAGAGATCCTGCATACCTGTGTTTATTGCAGCACTATTCATGATAATCTAATTATGGAACAAGCCGAGTTGTCCATCAGTGGATGAAAGGATAAAGAAGACGTGGCATGGATATGCATAGTAAAGTTTTACTCTGCCGTAAAGAAGAATGAAATATATTGTTCGCAGGAAAATGGGTGGAACTATGAATCATCATGTTGAATGAAGTAAGCCAGACTCAGGCATATGTTGCCTATTTTTGCTCATATGTGGAAGTAGGGGCACAGATAGGGAGAAGGACTGGAAACCAAAAGGGGAAATTCGGGATGGTAGAAGTGGGATGGGAAGAGGAGGAGGGAGAGCAGGGATAATAAGGAATAATAGAGGGGGTGAATATGATCAAGGCACATGACATGCATATTTGGAAATGTCATAATGAAACCCCTTATTTTGTACAAGTAATATACACTAAGAAAAAATAAAAAGTTAGAAAGATGGATACCATGATGGACAGGGAAAAAACAGTAGAAATTTGACGTGGAGGAAATATACTTAATGAATGTGTAGTTCTAGTGGAAATTAAATTTAACTCATACTATGTTTAGCCAGATTTGTGTAGACAGTGTTTGACAATTCTATAATAATTATAATAATGAACAAAATACTGGTATTATTTACTGTATTTGTATTTAGTTATGACACAGAGATTCCTCAGGTTGGATCTCAGGACTCTGGTAGACAGCTTTGCTCAGTGACCTCAAGTGACCGTGGCCTAGTATACCTAGTCTGGTGCAGTCCCTTCTGTCCCTGACTCTCGGCTGGTTTCAGTCACAAGCAGCCTAAGTGAGCACTGAGGAAGCAGGTACTGAAAGTCTTGCACATCGGAACTTGGCCTTTGGAGGCTTCTTCTGGGGTCCAAGTGATACCTTGGTGAGAAGTCCTGCTAGCTCCGGAATGACTGAAGGCCACATGGGAAGAGTCTCGGAGGAGGGTCCACGAGGCCTGGCGCAGTGTCAGCCGTGCTAGATGCTAGACCTATACAAGGAGAACTGTACAGCTGAGGCCCGCTAACTCACAAAAATGTGTAATATCACATATCACCGCTGTGAGCCCAAAAGTTTGGGACAATTTCCAACAGATAATTAAAATAAGAACTCCATGTATCTATTACCATTTCTTTTGTTCCACAGATTTATATATATATATATGCAAATTAAACACTGATGCAAATTTTTAACAAGTTAGATTTTATCAAAAACCTAATTGTTAGACATATTCAATGTGACTAAAGTCATATTCATAAAATCACATAACAATGTCAATATAAACAGATACAAAAACTTAAGACAGGGTAAAAATAAGCAAAATAAAATCACTTATTGTTGTTTGTTGTCAGGTGCCATCACGTCAGTATCTGATTTGTAGCAACCGTACATACAATGGGGGAAACACTATTATCGTCCTTCTCTGCTGTTCATAGGGTTTTCAATGGCAGATTGATTTTTGGGAGTGGGTTGCTGGGTCTGTCTCCCAAGCCTACTCTATGTTAGATTATAACAAATGCTGAAGTCAGAAAGAAGTCACTAAAGCAAATCCTTATAGCAAAAGTAGGTAATGGTCATGAATAATCCAATTAAGAACAAAATAGAATACTTTCCTCTCTTTCCTGCTTTATTTGACTACGACTTGATGACATCTAGGGAGAAATGAGAGCCAGAAGAACCTTTGGAGCTAAGAAAACAGATCACTTTCAGAGATGGGGATAACAGGCCAGATTTTATTTGCATATTTTATGAGGGAAACAGTGAACCTTCCCACAGAGGCACTAACACATGCTATGGGGAGCTGTGTATGTACTCTGCATTTTCAGATACTTGCTGGGTTACTTGGAGGTCAGTCCTTGCACAAGCCTGTATGCAAACATCCACAGACATGGAATGTTTATTAAGCTAATGTCCGCCATGCATACTGGCTGTCCTCTGAAGGGAAATTTATTCAATAAATTGAGAAGAATGCTTTGATGAAACTAGTTCTCAGTGTGACTTTTCTGATAGTTGCTGCCATGAAAGAGTTAAAATGTATGTCATGATGACATCACCCAGGTCTCCTTGTATCTGGCCTATCAGCAGCAGCCTTTAGCACCACTGACATCACTCTGCTTGGACATCCTCTTTGCCCTTGGCTTTACACCGTATTTCCCTTTTTACTCTTTTACACCTCCCCTTTGCTGCTGCTTTTTTTCCAGCACAAGGGGGCTGAACCCAGGGCCTTGCGCATGCTTTGCAAGTGCTCTACTACTGGGCTGCACCCCAACCCCCCCTTTTTTATTTATCTTGATTCAGGGTCTCGCTAAGTTGCGCAGGCTGACCCTGGCTTCAAAGTCCTGAT
Source organism: Pedetes capensis (assembly GCA_007922755.1). Classification (NCBI taxonomy): domain Eukaryota; kingdom Metazoa; phylum Chordata; class Mammalia; order Rodentia; family Pedetidae; genus Pedetes; species Pedetes capensis. The sequence continues at coordinate 12,547 of VMDO01031840.1, forward strand.
CCTTCTGCCTTAGCCTCCCAAGTCACTGGGTTACTGGTGTGTGCCCTGGTGTCTGGCTCTTTGGGATTTTCTACACAGAAAATCATGTTATCTATAGTTTTATTTTTTCTTTTATAATGTACGTACTTCCTATTTATCTTGTCTTGTCTTACTGCTCTAAGACTTTCTGTATGATTTGGATAGGGGCAGTGGGACAGGACATCATTTCTTTGTCCCTGATCTTATGAGGAAAGCATCTGGCTTCTCATCATTATGGCTAGTGTTATAACAGGGCTTCTTTTTCTTTTTCTTTCCCTTTTCTTTTACAATTTAAGGAAGTTCCTTTTTTTACGCTTAGTTTACTGGGAAGTTTTATCATGATGTATGCTGGCTTTTGTCACATGTTTATTCTGCATCAATTGCTTGATCATGTGATTTCCCTGCCCTCTCGGCCTCCTGCATTGCTGGATCACAGGTGTGCGCCCAGACTCCCAGCTTGGCTCTTCCTCTTTCCTCTCCTTAGCATTTTATTCTTGCCTGACTTTTAGAGGATGGCTGAGTCCTTGGTTCGTGCTTTCCTTCTCAGCAGTTGCACACTCATTACCTTCTGCTCCACCTCCCTTGTGGTGACAAGTCCCAGCATTTTCCCACTGGTCCAGTCTCTCTGGGTGACTATATCCAACTGCATATATGTAAATACTGGATATGTATCTGAATGTCCCGAGGACATCAGTGTTTCCAGTCCAAATACAATGCCATGCTCCCACCACGCCATCTTCCTGGAATGATTCCCATCTCCATGAATGGAACCATAACCTATTTTATAACGCAAGCCACAATCTTGACTTAATTACAGCTTGTCTCCCATCCTATTTCTAATCCCTAAATGCTGCTGATTTCATTTCCAAAATGTCTTTTCAGTGTAGCCACTTTTATTAATCTTGGCAGCTTCCACCTTAGCCCGAGCTGCTCTTCCTCTCTCCTGCATCACAGTATCCTCTTTATTGCTCACCCTGCCTGCATCCTTACCTTTCAGCACACCCTTTGTAAAGTGGTATATGATTACGACGATTTGTGTCACATGTGATTATATCACTTCTCCAACCAAATCCTCGTGCACTTTCCCATGGCTTTTATGATACCAATCCAAAAGTCTATACTCTTCAGAATAGGGTGGTGGTTAAGAATAGGGGCTTTCTATTCAGAAAACCTGGCAGCCAAACCCAGCTCCATTACTCATGACTGTGCTCCTAACACTCGTGACTAAAGCTCAGTTTCCTACCTATATTGACATCTTGGGTTTTCATGAAGGCTAATGAAGACACCACACAAGAAGCCCTTAGCAAGTGTGTGGCGCACAGCACATAGGTGGTGGCATATATGTTCACTGTGAGTACAAGCCACTGCAAAGGCCTGCAGACCCCAGCCTACCCCTCGACCCCCACCTGGCCCATGGTGTCCCTTCTCGAAGTGCATGGGCCACATTGCTCTTCAGCGCACTCTCCCAGTGGTCTATAGCCTCTCTCCCTTTGAGCCTTCATATGCATCTCTTCTGCCTAGAAATCCACTTTCTTTCTCTGACTAACCTTCATAGTTAATATTTGAGCCCACATTTCCCTTCACAAAGCCTTCTTGTGCACCTGCCCTGCAGATGTGGGTCATGACTGCTCATCACCCCCACCCCAGAGGACTGAGCTGGATAGAGCTTCTGAAACTTTATTAGGAATCAGAGTCACCTGGGGGACTTGCTGACCTGCACGTTTCTGGGCCCCATTCCTGGACTGTCTAATTTGGTCAATCCCTGGAATCTGGCCTTTCTCACAATTCCAGATGCTATTGATCCCGCTAGTCTGTGGGTAACTTCTGCCCATCCACTCTCCTGGACCCAAGGAATTCCTCACCTTGGGCTACATCAAGCCTTGCTCACCCTCCTCCACGTGGAGGGCTGGGGCTGTGATCAGAAGGTGAAAAGAAACTTTTCCTCAAGGCCACATGGACTTGGGGGCAGCCCATGCTCCAGACCTTCCCTATCTTAGGCTCTGCCTCTGAGAACCTGACTATAGGTGAAAGTATATGCACAAATGCACACACAAACAGTCCTCTGTACCCATGGGATGCACATTTGTGGGTTCAACACACTGTGGATCAAAACTGTATGGGAAGAACTGCTAATAAACATGTACAGACTCTTTATCATTATTCTGTAAAAAATATGGTATCACAACCATTTACATAGCATTTACATTATATTAGGACTTATAGAATGCAAGAGGGTGTTTGAAGGTTTGTTGTTGTTGTTAGGTGCCATTGAGTCAGGTCTGATTCATAGTGACCCTATGCACAACAGAATGAAACACTATTTGACACCATGCCATGCACAAGACCTTTTAATGTTTAAGGCCATTATTGCAACCACTGTGTCAATCCATCTAGTTGAAGGTCTTTCTTTTATTTGCAGAACACCACTCTCCCACGCATGAGGTCCTTCTTCAGGAATTTGTCCTTCTTGACAACATGTCCAAAATATGTAAGACACAGTCTAGCCATCGTTGCTCCCAAGGAGCACTCTGGTTGTACTTCTTCTAGGACAGTCCATGGTATATTCAATATTTGTCTCCAGTACCATAATTCAAAAGCATCAATTCTTCTTCTTTCTCTCTTATTTGGTGTCCAGTTTTCATAAGCATATGATGTGATTGAAGCCACCATAACATGAGTCAGGAGCACCTTCGTCTTCACTGTGACATCTAGACTTTTCAACACTTTAAAGAGGTCTTTTGCAACAGCTTCTCCCAGTGCAACAGTTATGTTGATCGATATAGGATACTTGAACATCTGAGGACATCATATCTGTGGGGGGCCTAGAACCAATCCCTGCAGATATCGAGGGACAACAGTATACACAAAGTGGAATACCAGAAGTATACACAGCAGAGTTTTCAATCTTCCTACATGGGAATATGGATTCCTTCATTCCTAGGAGGCTTTGTAAGAGTTTCTGAGGGTGAAGAAAGCACATTTTTTTTCCCTGAAGGTATGGACACAGAAAATGCATCCTATAAACATCTTAAAAGCTTATCAGCATCATTTTTAACAAATCTCAGAAGCTGGGTTACACCTGAGGTCTGTGAGTACTTGGAATTACCCCACCTCTGAAGTCCTACATTGTGGTTTCATCTAATGAGCGCATCTGTGCTGTCCAGCACCATACACAGGGAGTGACTCTGAATTCTTGTCAGGTATAGTGTGAGGTGGTCTCGAAATGGCCCCAACAAGGAGCACTTCTGTCTGGAATCTGCCAATATGAGATAGTGTTGATAAACTGCACAGCATCCTGCCAACAATAAAACTGGAGAGCAAATAGTTGTTTATTATTATTATTATTATTATTATTATTATTATTATTATTACTACTACTACTACTACTACTATTACTATTATTATTAAAAATTTTCAGTACTAGGGGCCGAACCCAAGGCCTCACACATACTTTGCAAATGTTTTACTACTGGGCTATACCCCTAGCTCGGGCTGGGATTTAGCTCAGTTGGTAGAGCGCTGTGCTACAGTCTCTGAGGTCCTGAGTTCAATTCCCAGCACCGCAAAAATGGGAGAAGGACTTGGCAATCCACTCCCAAGGCAATCCCGAAACAGTCTGCCATTGAAAACCCTATGAGGGTCGCTATGAGTTGGATACCGACTCGACAGCAACTAACAACAACAACATACCCCTAGCTCATTTTTCACTCTTACTTTTGAGACAGGGAGGGTCTTGCTAAATTGCACAGGTGGCCTGTAGCCTCGAACTTACGATCCTCCTGCCTCTGCCTCCAGAATCGCTGGGATGACAGGTGTGCGCCACAGCTCCCGGTGCAGGTAAGTTTTAAAGGCTGCAACTAACTTTCCATCGTGGGCAAAGCCAGACATCGGAGAACCAGATGCGCTAGGAAGAGCCCCCCGGGGAAGGGTCTATGGAGCGCCCCCCCTGCTCCTCCAACAGCATCATCTCCGTGAGCCTGGATTGACTGCTCGCTTCTCGCCCTCCCCGGGGGGGCTGACGAGGCCGGAGCAGGCTGGAGCCACCTGTGATGGCCAGGCTGGACCGCAGTAGCCCCCACAGGGCACCAGGCCACCTGTCATGTTTGTAAACCCGCAGGGCGGCCTCAGCGTAGTGGCAATGCCAACCCAAAGCTGGAGCCGGGGCGGAGCCTGGCGCACAGCGCTCCTGGTCTGCATGGGCGACGACAGGGGGCGGCAGGCGCCCGCCTCTCTGTGGTCTGCGGTGCTTGCTGAGCCTGAGCTCTCTCTCTGGTCCCTCAGGCCAGTCCTCAAGTGAATATGCAAGTGGAAAATGACAAAGGTGGCCAATAGGATGCGGGGCCTCAGGGACGCTGCAGCCCCTCATCACCTCGAGGCCTGCGCAGCCCCTCTCCTATCCCCTGCAGTGAGGGTCACACAGGTGGTCACAGAGAGCAGGTCCCCTCCCTCCGGGGATGCTTCAGCCCTCCCACCCCCACCTCTTTCCCAGATGAGATGCTTCGCAGTGTGTACAATGGGAGGAGGGGGGTCCTTCCTCCAAGTCAGTGCACCCCAACTTTCACAGTGGCCGGTCCCCTCTAGTGTTTATTCAGGGGACTTCTACCTCCCAGGGACAGCGTCTGCAGCGGAAATCCCAAGTCCTATTTATCTTCTGCCTGTACTGGCAAAGAGAGAAATGGTTCCCGACAAGAGACTTCACCGCTGGATTCCAAGTGCCCAGTGAGAGGGGCACTATGCGCTCTGGAGACTTTGGAGGATACTCGGATTTCCAATTCAGGATGTGCTTGAGAAGCATAGATGGAGGTGTAAGAGGCGATCTTGGAGAAAGCTCATGCCGGGAATGTGATCTTGGGGAAAGACGACCCAGGAAACCACACTGCCTTCCCTTTTCACACTATTGTGTAAATGACTGATACTTTTCAAAGAATAAAAACAGCCAGGCACAGTGGAGCATGCCTGTTGTCCCAGCGACTCAGGAGACGGGGGCAAAAGGATGGCAAATTTGAGACCAGAGGCAGCCTGTGTAACTTAGTGAGACCCTGTCTCAAAATAAGAAGTGAGAAAATGGGCTCAGGGTGCAGCGCAGTGGCACAGCAGAGCATGCGTGAGGCCCTGGGTTCAACCTCTTAGTGCCATGGGAAAAAAAAAGAAAAGAAAAGAAAAGAATAGGGTGAAACTAAGCTCTGACTCTGCACCCCTTCACAGGAGATGATGTCAGTTCTGTTTCAAAAATTTAAAATCTTTGGTAAAAGGGGCACCCTGACATGACTTAGTGACCAACAGGAAAAATAGAAGCTACTCTTCTCAGAGGAGATTGTCCTTCTCCATCTAATATTTTTCTCACTGTGCTAAACATAACTAAAATGTTTATCTCAGTAACTTTCCTATCACCATAGGCAGTTTATGGAGGCTGACTTGTGCTTTATATGTACTATAAATGTTATATATTTGCTATGAGATCAACAAATTACATTCTAATTTAAAATTTTTACACACAGCAATCCAGAATGATAAACAATAATTTCCTGCCCTTTGAACAGGAAGTGTAGTCATTACGAAAATCTGCTCTGAAAAAGGAAGAGCAGTTTCTGGAATGTCAAAGGTTTCTCTGAGTCTCCTCTCTGAAACAAGAACGCTCTGTGAAAAATATGCAGCTGCCTTTTAGAAGCCCATTTTGGTGATTTTTCTGCAATTCTTTTCATGTTTTTTCATTATAAACGAGTGCTTTTTCAGAAATGTCTCTTCCGTGAAGAGGGAGCACCTTCTTTTCTCTCTGTTAATGGAGCCTCTCACCATCAGCTCGAAACAGCCAAGCACATGATGATTTGTGTCCCTCATGGAAAATGTTCCTCATCCCACCCTTCCCAGCTGCAGAGTGGGGCCCCTCGTCAGCTGCCTTTGTTTCCATCATTTGCCAGGTTCTCTTTCTGGGAGAGTAAAGAGCTGGGAGGGTTTGAGTTGGGGGTAATTCTTCTGTCTTGAGAGGATGACTTGATAGCATGACTGAAATTATGGAAGCATAAAAGCTGCAGGTTCTCTGTAATGGGCACTGCTCAGGATTATTAGTAACCGAGCACAAGGCACTTTTATGTTGGCAAGTGGCTTCAATCATTTTTATCACGTAATAGCTGCAGAGGTTCAGCAGGCTCTTCAATCTCTTCCCTAGATTGGGTCCCAGTAACAAGAAGAGTTTTAAAGCTGGGAGGAAATTCCCGAGGCTCATTCAAGAAATGTTTTTGAATTATTCATTCAAGAAATAGCTTATACATACCTACACGCAGATGCATCAGTGCATATCAGCAGCGGCAGGCCAGTGAGGTGAACACAGGCTCTGCATTGTCCTGTTTAATGCTGACAATAATCCTCTGCAAAAGATGCTATGATCACAGCTTCTTCACAGATGAGGCAAAAGAGGTTTAAAATGGTTGAGGGGGTTGTCATAGAGACAGGTGACAAAGCCTGGACTCAAATCTAGTGCTCAAACTGATGGGAAGACCTGAGGCAGGCAACAGGAAGCTCTTGCCCCCCACACCAACCCCTGCCTCCCCACCACCCTCTCCATCCAGGCAGATCACATTCCAGGAGAGAAAGACCAGAAGGAGTGAAGGAAATCAACAAAGAAGGAAACCAACAGACCAGGAAATCAAAAGAAAAAAAACAAGTAGTGGTTAAGAGCTAGGTTTGGGAAACACAAGTAGGCAAAGCTCTGAAAATGTTGAAGAGTTGAAAACTAGGAGAGAGAAATTCGGTGCAGCCATTGATTCAGAAGTGATTACTGTGTAGAGCTCACTGTGCATTTTATTTCATTGAAATAGTTGAGCTAATACAGAATAAGGCCTGCAGTGGTAGCCCTGTGGCATCCGATCCCGTCAGATCTTGGAAGCTAAGCAGGGTCGGGCCTGGTTAGTACCTGGATGGGAGACCGCCTGGGAACACCAGAAGCTGTAGGCTTGGGAGAAGGACCTGGCAACCCCCTCCCAAAAATCAATCTGCCATTGAAAACCCTATGAACAGCAGAGAAGCACTGACAGTAGTGTTTCCCCTGTTGTACAGAGGGTCGCTATGAGT
>VMDO01031841.1:0-19629 GCA_007922755.1 Pedetes capensis
TTCTATCATGCGATCTCCAGCTTCGTTTCTGTCACCAAGACCATATTTTCCAACTACTGAGCCTTCTTCTTTGTTTCCAACCTTTGCATTCCAGTCACCAGTGATTATCAGTATGTCTTGATTGCATGTTTGATCTATTTCAGATTGCAGAAGCTGATAGAAGTCTTCCCTTTCTTCATTTGTGGCCTTAGTGGTGGGTTCATAAATTTGAATAATAGTCATATTAACTGGCCTTCCTTGTAGGTGTATGGATATTATTTTATCACTGACAACATTGTATTTCATGACAGATCTTGAAATGTCTTTTTTGATGATGAATGCAACCCCATTTCTCTTTAGTTTATCATTCCCAGCATAGTAGACCACATGATTGTCTGACTCAAAATGGCCTATGCCGGTCCATTTTAGCTCGCTGATGCGTAGAATGTCAATGTTTATGTGCTCCATTTCTCTTTTAATGATTTCTAATTTTCCTAGATTCATACTACATACATTCCATGTTCCAATTATTAATGGATGTTTACAGTTGTATGTTTACAACAATTATTAATGAATGTTTACAGTGGGCCTGAGCCCACTCTCTGTCCTGTCCTTTGTCAGCATGATGAGGCTTCAAAGAGAATGGTGATGTCTCATCCCCACAACGTCACCACTTAGCAGAAGAGGGGATGTGACACGCCCAGAATAACATGAAGCCATAGAAACCCAGAAAACTAGAGCAAAGGGAGTTTTTTGTTTGGTTGGTTGGGTTTTTTGTTTGTTTTGTGTTTGTTGTTTGTTCTGCAATACTGGCTGTTGAACTCAGGGCCTCATTCATACTAGACAAGCCTTCCACCACTGAGCACCGTTTTTATTTTAGACACAATCTCATCTCTGACCTCAAGAGTTCAGTTTTAAAATATGTACTGCCAATTATGAGTAGAGAAGAAATGGTCAAAGAGAATTAAAATCGTCAAGAGAAACTTCAAAGAGGGGATAAAAATCTGACTTTTGACACCATTTCTGTCATTTAAAACAACCAAGTCTTGGGTAAATATAAGTTGGTGTATATATAGAAAAAGACATTTTGAACTAAAGAAATAATAAGCAGAAAAATACCAAAACTAGGAAGGTCACAATGTGCTGTGAAATCCAACGGTGACATGCAAGAAGGAGGGGTGGTATCAGAAAAGATCAAAGGGTGGGGTGAAGCCTGAGTCATGGAGATCCTTGGAGGCAGGTAGAGATGCTGAGCTCTGTAATAAGGAATGAGCACACTGTATAACCACTGTATCCCACCGCCATCAAAACAAAGAGTCCCCAAAGATTTCACCTCAACTTATCAAATAAAAAGACAAAAGAAATGATTAGTTCTTTTTCTGTCCCACACAGATGATAAAATATAGTTCATCTGAACTAACCAGGAGAAAATAGAGTAGATAATAGAATTAGAATTGAGTAGAAGTAGAAGACGTTAACTGTTAGTAAGCAGATCAAGTTACAGTAAGCTTCATTATATAAATATCTATTTTAAAATAACATGTTAATAGAATATTTTAAATTGGGGATATTTTGACAATAAAAATTTAAAATCATTTGGAAATTCATGAAAATTTTGTTTTTGATTAAGTGAGGCAACTCTTTTATGATTCTAATATAAATGAGCACAAATCTGGTCAATATATATACACACATGCCTACAGCTATAGCCCTGTGGCATTTGAGCCCGTCAGATCTCGGAAGCTAAGCAGGGTCAGGCCTGGTTAATACCTGGATGGGAGACCACCTGGGAAGACCAGAAGCTGTAGGCTTGGGAGAAGGACCTGGCAACCCCCTCCCAAAATTCAATCTGCCATTGAAAACCCTATGAACAGCAGAGAAGCACTGACAATAGTGTTTTCCCAGTTGTACAGAGGGTCACTATGAGTCGGATACTGACTTGATGGCACCTAACAACAACAACAACAACAACAACAACAATATATACACACAGTCATCCCTGGGTATCCATGGGGATTTGCTCCAGGATCCCCTGCTGGAACCATAGATGCTCAAGTCCCTTATGTAAAAGGCAGAGTATTTGCATGTAACCTACCCACAGCTACATACACACACACACACGTTGATTGATATATATGTGTACACAAGTATACACACACACACACACACACACACACACACACACACAAGGGCTTCACACATACTTTGTAAGTGCTCTACCACTGAGCTGCATTCCAAGCCCATTTTTCATTTTTTATTTTGAGACAATGTCTAAGTTAAACAGCCGCCTCTGGCTTCAAACCAGGGACCTGCCTGTCTCCAGAGTCACTGGGATTACAGGCATGTACCAATGCGCCTAGCTTCCCATATACTTTAAGTCATATCTAGATTACTTGTAGTACGAATGAACTGCTATTAAGTTTTTTTAAAACTATATTGTTTAGGAAACAATGACATGTTCAGTAGCAATGAAATTTTAAAAAATATTTAAAATTAGAAGTTGTATGAACATGTACATCTGCCAATTTCTGACATAGAAGCCAACTCTGTGGGGTGTGTGTGTGTGTGTGTGTGTGTGTGTGTGTGTTTGTCTGTGTGGGGGGGTCATATTAAGATAATGCAAGCTGTAACAGAAGCAAGCAAAGCTGCATTTAAAAAATGATGGAAGACTAACATGATGGGGTGCACCAACATGGCGGAACCTGGGCTGTGTTCCTCTAAACAAAACTGAAAGAACACTTCTTTATTCAAGAGACCATGAGCGTCAAAAAGATTGCAGTGATTGGCGCTGGGGCCAGTGGACTAGGAGCCATCAAGAGCTGCCTGGAGGAGGGCCTGGAGCCCATGTGTTTTGAGAAGAGCGATGACATCGGAGGCCTGTAGAGATACAAGGTGACTTTTAAATATCCTTCCAAAGTATGATGCTACTGCTGCATAGGGGAGTTGTTTTCATTCAACTAGGAAATAGACGCAACAAATCAGTCCGAGTGTACTTTTCAAAGTAGTAATATCTTACATTCAAATAAACTTGAAACTTCTTGCAGAACTGACACAATCCTGTTCCCTTTCATTTCCCTGACAGTCTTACACAGAATACTTGGGGTATCAGTGTGCAAACTTTACATACAAAAAAGCTGAAACTCCACAAGTCTGTGTACGATTACTCCACCTCTGGCAAGCATGATGAAAGCACCCAAGGTCCTCTGAACCTTAGTTCTGACATTTCCCTCCATGCTGTACAGGGCCACCCTTTGTGTTGCTCTGTTATTCATTTGTTGTTGTTGTTGTTGTTAGGTGCCGTCGAGTCCGTATCCGACTCATAGCGACCCTGTATACAACAGGGGAAACACTATTGTCAGTGCTTCTCTGCTGTTCATAGGGTTTTCAATGGCAGATTGATTTTTGGGAGGGGGTTGCCAGGTCCTTCTCCCAAGCCTACAGTATCTGGTGTTCCCTGGCAGTCTCCCATCCAAGTATTAACTAGGCCTGATCCTGCTTAGCTTCTGAGATCTGACGGGATCGGATGTCACAGGCCTGTTATTCATTAGTGGCTGGAAAATGCCTCTACCAAAAAAGGTGTGGGTCATCACAAATGTAGTCATGTACAGCTCAAAGAAGCAGGTTCATATCATGAAGAGTGTCTTAGAGAGAAGGAGGTGTAGCCTTAACACTAATGTGTCTTAATGAAACACAATACATGTTTTTAAAACCAGCCATTTTTTGCTCTTAAGTATTGATCACATTTATCTTATTATTATAATCCCTTAATATTTTAATATACCACACATTTCTATAATTTTGTTTTGTCCCAAGTCATGTAATGCTTCTTATCTAGTGCTTTTTCTTAAACCAAATTCCTTTAGTTGTGAGGCTCATTTTATCTTTTGGTAGTTTCTTTCCCCAACTCCCTTTATGTTTTTTTTTTAATTATGTTCGTTTTAATTTTATTATGTGTGTTCTTAGTAGCTATAATCCTTTCCCAATTGCAAAACAATGACCAGTACATTGGCTCTGCTGATATAAACAGAACTGTACTAAAGAAGCCCCACTACAAGGAGGTCTAATGCCGCTGTCCCTCAAGCAATGTTACAGAAACTGACAATGACTTTCCAAAAAGTAATAAACCCAACTCTGCAACACATTCTTTCCTGTGGTCCTGGATTTGGAAACATGGGTTGGTTTGCTTCTGTAGGAAACACCTGAGTGTGGACGCCCTGGGATATACAAGTCTTTGACCTGTAACACTTCCAAGGAGATGACAGCCTTCAGTGACTACCCCATGCCTGACCATTACCCCAACTACACGCACAATTCCAATATGATGGAGTATCTCAAGATGTACGCCAGGCACTTTGGGCTCTGTTATTCATTTGTTGTTGTTGTTGTTGTTAGGTGCCGTCGAGTCCGTATCCGACTCATAGCGACCCTGTATACAACAGTTCCTGGTAAGGAGTGAAAGCCCTGATCCTCACCTGCAGATTGGCCACAGTAAGGTCTGTGCAGCTGGGATGAGCTGAGGAGCACTGCAGTTCTGAAGAAAAGTCTGTCTTCATTCTCATGGTCTGTGAAGATTTGTTTCTGCCTCATTTCTCCTGAAAGAAAAGCATTGTCTCAGAGTTGGAACTTGAAATCTAGTTTTCAATTTAATTTATTAAATAATGTAGGTCATAGGAAAAAAATGAATGCATTTTGTTCTCCAATTTACCTTCACCCTTGGGAAATATTTGGGGGGGGGTTGTATGCACAGAAACCCTCAAGATCTAGGAGCTATGAATAGAGCAAGTAACATCTATTGTATTTTTCAAGTCTGAATTCTAAGAGAAAATAATGGAGACTAAGAATAATGCTGCAAAACTGAGACTGCCTTTGTTCCCTGCTTTCCCAGACAAGGGTGTGCAGTGTGAGGTAGCGCCCTGACTTTCCTTCCTCTGGCCAGTGGGATGTTGTGGTAGAAGCTGATGGAAAGCAGAATGCCTACATCTTTGATGGAGTTATGGTCTGCAGTGGCCATTATAATGAAAAGTATTTGCTCTTAGAAGATTTTGCAGGTATTTAACTTCTGAGTATGTAAGAAAAATCTTTGGATGTAAAGAATCCTAATGACTGCACCATTGTAAGCATTGGACAAAAGCATTCTGATGGCACAGTGGGGATATGAAAAGGGGTGTGCTACACTCTCCGGAATGTTCAGGACAGAAGTAATATTGGAACTGGAAATTAAAAGCTCTTCAGACAAACTAGGCCTTCCTAGAAGAGGAAGAAGTGTGTGAAAAGTGAGAGTACGAAGTAGCTGGAGGAGCTTAGGGAACAGCACACATTTGATGTGCCTGGAGCAGGTGTATAACACTCAGAAGAAAACCACTGCAGTGTGTGTGTGTGTGTGTGTGTGTGTGGGTGGGTGCGCGTGCACGTGTGTGGTGGCAGCAAGTACGTGACTGTGTTTGCATTTTCTAAGGATCAGTCTTGCAATGTGTGGAAGATTGATAGGGGAGGAGAATCAAAGCAGGAACATCAAAAACAAGGATTTTTTCAAATATTCCATTAAAGAGATGATGATGGAGGCTTTAAGAAAAGCAATGAATGGGCTAGGATTTAGCTCAGTTGGTACAGCACTGCGCTGCAGTCTCTGAGGTCCCAAGTTCAATTCCCAGCACCTCAAAAATGGGAGAAGGACCTGGCAATCCACTCCCAAGGCAATCCCGAAACAGTCTGCCATTGAAAACCCTATGAGGGTCGCTATGAGTCGAATACCGACTCGAAGGCACCTAACAACAACAACAAGCAAAAATTGGAGAACAGGGTAAAAATTTGGACATATCACTCAGTGAACAATCAATATATAGAATATGATTTTATCCTTCATGACAAAATAGATCATACTTTTGAAACAGTCATATTTTTTCTTTAAGATACTTCTAAACCTCTAATATTCTGGGTTCATGGTGTTAAATAGAGTAGCCACTATCCAGGTGTCACTACGAGCACTCAAAATGTGAGTAATACAAATTAAGGTATACTTTTAGTATAAAATAAACATCATATTTGGAATGTATAATAATAATATATAGGTATTTCATTGTTAATCTTATATATTGACTTTATATTCATTTTAGATTATATTGGATTAAGTGAAATATATAATTAAAATTACTCTCATTTTTTTTACACATTTTTCATATGATTTCTAGTAAGTTTCAAGTTGCATATGTGGTGTGCATTCAGTTTCTATGGGAAAAACCTGCTGTATATTAAGGATCTTACTTATGTGTGATATGCATCCACAGAGTAACAAAAAGTGAAAAGCAGTAGCTCATATATTAGCAAAGAGAAAAAAAAGCAAGAAATCTTTCAAAGTGACATGAGTAATTATATTTAGCAAATTTAAAATAGAAAATAATAATAAAATAGATACTTTAGAAGAAACATAAATATGCTTTGATATTGGTCTTAGCCATATTCTCACTACCATTGACAGCAACTGACCAGCAAAAGGGGATTTAAGTAACATACACTTAAAGCTTAGAGATAAGCTTTGCCAAACAGCCTATCCCCCTTGTTTTTGACATGGGAGATTTGACCCTTTCCTCACAGGGATCCAGAAGTTCAGAGGCAAATACCTCCACAGCAGTGAGTACAAGCACCCCGGCGACTTTGTGGGAAAGAGAGTGGTTGTGATTGGCATCGGGAACTCAGGAGCAGATGTGGCTGGCGAGATCAGTCGTGTTCCTGAACAGGTTTGGTGCCATACACTGAATCTGTTCTTGGGTGTAAGCTTCACAGTGCGGAGTAAGGACCGTGTGGGTGTGGACTTTACTGTCGCTTTAGTACAAGTATCCCAATTTTGACTGCTAGCTCAGCAACACAATGGCATGTTTCATCTATCTGAGTGAAAGAATACATAAAACCAAAATAATACTATCTTTCTACATCATAATGCATTGGAGTTATGAAAGAAAGCAATCAAAGTAGAGTCATACCTTAGAATTTTCTAAGTGTAGCTACACTAAAGAGATAGGAAATTTCAAAATGAATTATACAGAAAACATCAAGTGTCCACATTGGAAAGAAGTTTAAACAGAGAACAATATAAACAAGCTTGAATAAAAGTGCACTGTTGATATATAAATAATTTTCTAGGACTAGAACAGAAATTCTTTGGGCTCCCACTGACAGTAAGCAAATAAAAACCAGGAAAAGAGGAGCTACCTTCTCTCTGCAGCAAAAGTTGATTCCTAAAATGCATGGAGGAATCGCCTCCCACAATCCAAAATTAGTTTTTGATTTTGACTCAGGATGTCCAGCAAGAGACAGTTTCCAATACTTAATTTTTAAATTTTTTCTGTTTGAGTGATGCACATTTTGAGGGCTTTCTATCCATGGCAGTCTTGCTGAACTACAGGTAGATGCACTGATGTATGAGTTTCAGATGTCTGTGACTAGGACCTAACAACCTAATGATGTGGTTTGGTTTGGCTTTGGAGAAAAGGTCTCACACTGTGGCCCAGACTGGCCTGGAACTTGCTACATAGCGCAGGCTGGCTTCAAACACATGATCCTCCTCCCTCTGCTCCCCAAGTACTAGGGTTAAAGGTGTGCACCATCACACCTGGGTGTGATTGTATTTTCATTAAAAAGCTGCAGCCTTTTTTCCAAGGCTTAAATGACTCAAAGGGTAAAAAAAACTATCAAAATGTATATTCTGTCTCTCATGTACTTTATATTTTCCATGTGGAGTTTTCTACATGTAAATGTGAGAAAATCCAGTGTGGTTTTGTCCTTTTTTATTGTTTTTTCCAAATTTCATATCCAGATGTTTCTCCATAGTTCTGTAATTTGGAGGGAATAAGCGTAGAGGAACATGATTATTAACTTCAAGCCCCCAGCATGACATCTGTGTTAAGCATTTTTCACATTGTGGAACCTAAGAGAGTCCATGCATCTAGCATAGTGAGGAAAATAATTACTGTAGAAATCAGGCCATGACAAACACGAAGTGAACTGGGAAGACTTTCAGTCACTGTGCCTGCGTAAGAGTGGAGAGCAAGAAAGAGAGGAGACTGGGTGGGTGATGTAATGGAAGAAATTAACTCTAGTCCCTTGACAATTCAAAAAAATATTCTGAGATCAGCCTTATTAGCAACCAACTTTTACTGGGCAACCTCTTCTCTCCTGCAGGTTTTCCTCAGCACAAGACGAGGTGTATGGATACGGACCCAAGTTTGGGATAACGGGAATCCCATGGATGCCACACTCTCTACTCGCTACAATAGAACACTCCAAAAATTTTGTCCCACATTCCTGATCTACAGATGGGCGGAGAACAAGTTAAATGCAAAGTTTAACCATGCTAATTATGGGCTGCAGCCTAAATACAGGTAGAGTCTAAGATTTAAGACAAGCAAACCCTGTGCTGCTCTGCTACTTGACTAGTCAATTGCATCTATAAGCTATATATATAGAATAAGGAAGAAAGGGTGCCATTCAAACTCTCAAAAGAGTTTACTTTGGTGGGGAATATCCAAATTATTGCCTTCTTATTGGAAGTTTTAGTCATTCCAGGAAGGTGTAAGAGAAAGGTGTGTGGGGTGTGGAGTATGGGAGAAGACACAAACTCTTGTTTTATTTGAGACTTATACCAGGTCACTATGCTATATTCTACTCCTGCTTCTTCGTTATCAACTGTCAACTACTTTCTGTTCACTATCTAATTTAAAACTGTGATTCCGCAGTTACCCTCAAACCTACCACCAAGCAGGACATCATTATCCATATGTATGACAACTCTGCCTTCATGCAGCCTGCATTTCCTTTACCTCTCCAGCCACACTGGCATCCTGCCTCCTTCTATGTGTATGAACCTCATCCTCAGCCCTCCAAGAGCATATCACCAGACTGCAATGTTTCCATATGGCCTTCTACCTCTCACTCTTCATTTGCAAACTCTTACCTCTCTCCTCCCACCACTCCTTCCCCACTCACTCTCTGACCTCTGTTTTCTTTCTTGGATCTTTCCCTTCACCTGACATTTACAATCTGGTTTTTCTCATGTGTCCATTCTTCAACCTATTGCCTTTCCACAATAAACAGTTCCCTGCATTAGCCAGGTGTCATGGCAAACATCTGTAATTCTAACTACTAAGGAGGCTAAGGCAGAAGGATCAGGGGTTCAAGGCCAGAGGCAGCCTGTGCAACATAGTGAGACCCTGTCTCAAGATAAAAAGTTTAAAAGGGGATAGAGTGGGCTGAGTGGGGGAGTGCTTGTTTAGCATGCATGAGTCCTTTGGTTCAATACCCAGCACAGCAAAGAAAAAACAAAAAACAAAAAAAGAGTTATCTGTGTTAAAAAATTTTAAAGCCAGGTACCATGGCATATGCCTACAATCCCAGTGACTTGGGAGGCAGAAGCAGGAGGATGCCAGGTTTGAGGCCAGAGGCAGCATATGTAACTGAGCAAGACCTCGTCTCAAAATTAAAAATAAAAAATAAAGGGGCTGGGGGTGCACTCAGTAGTAGTGTACTTACCTAGCATGTGAGGGTCCTGGGTTCAACATCCTAGTACTAAAAGAAAAAATAATTCAATCTACATAAAAATAATTCAATCTACATAAAAGAATAATAAAATTTTTGATTAATATACAGGCAGTAATAATAGAAAACTAATGTTAAGAAATATCTGGAAAAATTCACATAGAGTTTCATGACTAACTGAGGAAGTATATGTAACTACAGATTCTTTTACAGGGCAAATATATAATGGAAGATATATTCATTAATAGTAATGGCAAATATATAATGGAAGATATATTCATTAACAGTAATTTACCCTGAGATTATGAGTTCTTGCTACTAATTCATTGCTTGGCCTTAAATTCCAGTTACCAAAGCTCTATGTGTCACTGAGCACAAATGTTCTCATTATTCAATCTTAAAATGCTGCAATTGCATCTTGTTCATCTTTGAGCAATATTAATGACCAATTAATATCAACCTTTCATGATATCAAGAGCAAAAATAAATATGTAAAAAATAAAAACATCTTATTCCTAGTTAAATATTATTATTCAAAAATATTTAGCACAACTGACCTGGTTATATGTAGTTACTATAATTTCATAGATTGGGAAGCTGAGGCTAAAAGCTTCACAACTTGTCCAAGGTCTCACAGTGGATAAAAAGTAAAACAAGGATTAAGGCCCCGTTCTGACTCTGAACTTCAAGTTCTTAACTAATAAACTATATCTCTTTTCTAAGGATACCAATAAATAGAATAAAAATTGCTGAAATAATATGATGGTTTCCTGAGCATTTACCTACGATGACTTCTTTATGAAGAAAATGTTTACTCACTTCTTAATATTACACTCCTTACCATGCAGAGCTCTTGCCCATAATATAGTTATCAGTGATGACCTGCCTAATCACATCATTTCGGGAAGACTGGTGGTGAAACCAAATGTGAAGGAGTTCACTGAGATGTCGGCCGTCTTTGAGGACGGGACTGAGGAGAACATAGATGCTGTTGTCTTTGCCACAGGCTACACCGTCTCCTTCCCTTTCTTGGAGAATAGTTCGGCAATACTGGACAGCCAGCAGCCCATGTTTAAACTTGTCTTCCCGCCTCACCTAGAGAAGCCAACACTAGCTTTCATTGGCATCATCCAGCCAATGGGAGCAACCATTCCCACATCAGAACTCCAAAGCCGATGGGCTACATGTATATTCACAGGTATGTGATGGTCTTCTACCTGAGCAAAGTAGGTTCTTAACTATGCACTCAGTGTGCTTCCCTTCCATTTGTTTTCCCCCTATTATACCAAGACACTTGAAATTTCACCGTGAGAAACTGATTGAGGGTCTCTAAAATTTTGATTTTTATTATCAAAGAGAATCTTATTTAAATGAAAATATCCAAGTAATAATGTTGTTGTTGTTGTTAGGTGCCATCGAGTCCGTATCCGACTCATAGCAACCCTCTATACAATGGGAAACACTATTGTCAGTGCTTCTATGCTGTGCATAGGGTTTTCAATGGCAGATTGATTTTTGGGAGGGGGTTGCCAGGTCCTTCTCCCAAGCCTACAGCTTCTGGTGTTCCCAGGCGGTCTCCCATCCAGGTACTAACCAGGCCCGACCCTGCTTAGCTTCTGAGATCTGACGGGATCGGATGCCACAGGGCTATGGCTGCAGGCTTTCCAAGTAATAATAAAACACATGAAATTGTAATTACATTTGAATACTGGGTATCCATCCATTTGGTTCTTTCCAGCAAAAAAAATCCAATTTAATGGGAGTCTTTTTGGAAACAAAGTGGCCAAGGTAGGAAAAAAAAATAAGGGAGAAACCTACCTATGAACATTATTCAGGAAGGTAGCAATGTTTCCAGACACCATGGCGCACTTCTGTAATCCCAGCAATTTAGGAAGGCTAAGGCAGGAGCAGCATGAGTTTGAGGCTAGAGGCAACCTGCTCAATTTAGTAGGACTCTGTCTCAAAAGTAAAAGGTGGTTGAGGGTGTTGCTCAGTGGTGGAGCACTCACCTAGAATTTGTGAGGCCCTGGGTTCTACCCCCCAAAACTGGGGTCAGGGGAAGATAGTAAAGTTAATTTTCTAGCCAACTCCAAATATATGGCTCATATTCTTGACATGCCTGCAGCCATAGCCCTGTGGCATCGGATGCCGTCAGATCTCAGAAGCTAAGCAGGGTAGGGCCTGGTTAGTACCTGGATGGGAGACCGCCTGGGAACACCAGAAGCTGTAGGCTTGGGAGAAGGACCTGGCAACCCCCTCCCAAAAATCAGTCTGCCATTGAAAACCCTATGAACAGCAGAGAAACACTGACAATAGTGTTTTCCCTGTTGTACAGAGGGTCACTATGAGTCGGACACCAACCCAATGGCACCTAACAACAACAACAACATTCTTGACACATTTCCCAAGTCATTACCCAAATTGATGCTTCCTAGCAGACAAAATTGGTACCAGAGAAAAATCAAGTTGGACAGAATTGCATTATAGTTTCTGAGAATCAGAGTAATATGTTTCCAAATAATATTGACCAAGTTCCCCATGCTGTGTTAATGAGAAGTCAGGATTCTGTCTTCTCAGTTAAGTTTTTCTCTGATAGGTCAGAATAGTGGATGCCCTCACTAAATCCTCTACATTCTGAGACATAAAATTATCGATATTTTGATATTATACTTCTTTTCACTAGATGAGATTTGAATATGTATTCTGATGGTTTATCCTATTTTCTTACATCATTCAATTTATGAAGACATGTGGTTAGTCTCTTAGTGAAGTCATGTCAAGTAATAACTTATTTATTCTCATTCAAAAATCTCAACAGTACAGATCTACTTTGATATGTTGGATTCTATTATTTGGCTTTTAAATCACTGTTACCAAAATACCTGATAGAAACAAACATAAAGAGGGAAAGGTTTATTTGGCTCATAGGTTCAGAGATTCATCCCATAGTGGCAGGGAAGTTACGGTGAATCAGCTGGTGGAGGCTGTGGTAAAGGACAGCTCTTCATGTCACGGTGGACCTGGAGCAGAGAGCCCACCGGAACTCGAGGCCTGAGTAAAACCTTCAGGGTCCTGCACCCAGTGACCTACTTCCATCAGTTAGGTCCCACCTCCTAAAGGTTTCACAGCCTCCTAAAATAGCACCACAACTGGGGATGAAGTGTTCAAACATGAGGCTTGAGTGACAGACACTTCAGATTCAAACCATAATACTCTGCCCCTGGTACCCAAAGGCTAATGGCCATCTCATAATGCAAAATGCATTTAGTCCAAATTAAAGAGTCCCCAAAGTGCCAGGCATGGTGGCAAATGCCTGTAATCCCAGTGGCTTGGGAGGCGGAGGCAGGTGGATTGCAAGTTTGAGACCAGAGGCACTCTTCATAACTTAGCGAGACACTGTCTCAAAAAGTCAAAAAAATGGGCTGAGGGTGCATCTCAGTGGCCCAGGACTTGCAGAGCATGCAAGCATGAGGCCCTGGGTTCAACCCCAATTACCACACAAAAAAAAAAAAAAAAAAAGAGAGAGTCCCCAAAGTCTTAACATTCCCAACATTGTTCAAAAGTCCAGGTCTAAAGTCACTATGAAACTTAGCTAAACTCTTTTCTGTGAGTCCCTGTAAAAACCAAACCAAGTTACATACTTCCCTTGCCACAGAGTAAACATTCCCATTCCAAAAGGAAGGGATTGGAGGATAACAATGAAAGGTTGAACCAAAACAATACCAAACCCAGCAGGGAAAATATTAATTCTTGTAGCTCATGTCTAACATCTGGCACATGCAATGTCATCATCTGGGCTCCAATAGGCTTGTCATTTGCCTCTCTCTTGGACTAGGTCTACTCATTGCCTTTACCTTTCCTTGGTAAGCATTCCATGTTGCTAGGATCTCCAACATCCCAAGGTCTCCACTGCAGCTGAGGCTTCACACTCACAGCCCCTTTTCATACTCCTCAATGGGAATCAGATCCTGCTGCACACTGCCTGTCCTCTCAGGTTCTTCACAAAAACCTTGGTGGAAGCCTTGATGACCCTGTAACTCTTACATTTTGCATACCTATGAAACTAGCACTCTATGGACAATGCTGAATTCTTCTGCCAGCTTGAACACTAGCAAGGCATTTTTGAACCATGGCTGCAGAAGCCTCTATCTAGGCAGCTAAACCCAGGAAAATAGTTCCCTCCACCACCCTTTTCAAACAGGATGCCCTGGAGGCCTTTTTTTGTTTTATTTTTGTTTGTTTGTGTTTTTGTTTTCTTTTTCTTCAAAAGCAAGTCTTTCAAATGAGTTTTAATTTCATGCCCTGAAACTTTTGATGAGACCTGGCCAATTCCTGATTTACCTTCAAGGGCTCCTCCCTATTGTTCCAGTGCAAAAGATTTGGTTTCTCTTTAATGGTGGTAATCTCTTTAACAACCATAGTCCCATTGTCCACAATTTTAAGTATGCTCTTTTCCTGGCCAAACTACATGCTTTCTGCTTGCTTTTTTTCTCCTTATTTGACTACAAGCCTGGCTAAAAGCATCCAGTAATAACCATACCATATCTTCAATGCAATGCTGTCTTGAAATTTCTTTTGCCAAATTAACTAATCCATTACTTTTGAGTTCAGCCTCACTGAAATTTTCAAAACACTGGTGAAAGGCAAACAAACTCTTTGACAGAACATAACATGAATGTCCTCTGGTCCAATTCCCAATTGAGTCCTATTCCCTTCTGAAACCCTGTGAGCACCATCTTTACTGTCCACATTCCCATTGTTATTCTGGTTGTCTGAACTCTCATCAGAATTACCCATTGAACTTCTCTTACAGCATTCTAGGGCTTCTTTAGCCCACATCTCTAAACCCTTCCAAATTATTTCTGCAAACTAGTTCCAAAGGCCAAAGAATCACAGTCAGGTTTAGACACAGCAATGATCCCACTCCTCTGGTACCAACTTTCTATGTTAGATTTTGCATCACTGTGACAAAAATACCTGATAGAAACAAACTCAAGGAAGGGAAGGTTTATTTGGCTCATGGTTCAAAGGTTCAGTCCACAATATCATGGAAGTCATAGCCAATCAAGCCATGGAGCCTATGGTTCAGGATAGCTCTTCATATCATAGCAGATGAGGAGTAGACAGTCTTACCAGACCCTTTTGTTTTGGGTCTTCTACTCATACCTAATTATCTTTTTGTAAAGCAATTTTTGTGTGTGTGTGGTACTAGGAGTTGAACCCAGGGCCTCGTGCTTGCATGCTTTGCAAGTGCTGTACCACTGAGCTGCACCCCCAGCCCATTCTTTTTTACTTTTTGAGACAAGGTCTTGTTAAATTATGCAGACTGCCTCTGGTCTCGAACTTGCAATCCTCCTGCCTCTGCCTCCGGACTCACTAGGATTACAGGTGTGTGCCACCACACCCGGTGTAAAGCAATTTTTAATGTTTTAGTGTATGTATACAAAAGTACATATATCATGACCATACAGTTTCCTGCATTTTCATTAATTGAACACATACCTACTCAGTCATCACTTAGATTAAGAACAAAAGGAAATAGCCAACATACATTAAGTTCCCCTTCTGTTCTGTTTCAGCCTCATTATCACCAAGGAAAATAAAGCCTATTTATGGTAGTATCAATTAATTTTGCTCTTTTTCCTTTATATAAAAGGAATCATAGCATATGCACTTCATTGTGTTTGGCTTCTTTCTCTCAACATGATGTGAAATTCATCTTAATTTTGCAGTCATTTATTTTCACTGCTATATAGCTCTTCATATATGTATCCATTCAATAGGTGGACATATATACATATTGTTGTTGTTGTTAGGTGCTGTCAAGTCTGTCTGACTCAAAGTGACCCTAAATACAACCAGCGAAACAGTATTGTTACTGCTTCTCTGTTATTCATAGGGTTTTCAATGGCATATTGGTTTTTTTTTTTTTTTTTGGTTGGGTGGGGGGGGGGTGCTGCTAAGTCCTTCTCCCAAGGCTACAGCATCTGGTGTTCTCAGGCAGCCTCTCATCCAAGTACTAACTAGGCCTGACCCTGCTTAGCTTCCAAGATCTGATGGGATCAGACACCATAGTGGTATGGCTGCAGATATATATATATGTGCATATATGCACAACTTATTCATTCTATGTTGATGCCACTTACAACTATTATAGACAATGATGCTGTAAAGAGTCTAACACATGCATTTCATTGAACAGATTACTGTTGAGTACATTCTTAGGATAATTGACCTTTCACAAAATGTACATATACATAATATTTTAATATGCTTTTTATTCTACTCTGCAACTCTGTTCCTTTCATGTTCTGCACAATCATCCTCTAGGTCGTATTTTGAAAGGCATTTGACAATACTCCTGTGTGGATCATACTTTTGTGCCAACAGGTGTGTGGCATCTGATGAGTCAATGAGGGAATAATTTAGAAAAAGCCAATGCGCTTGCTTCTCGTTCTGTCCCCTGCTGTTGTTATGTCTTTTCCCACTCTAACCTTCACTTTGTTGTGTCCTCTGTGTCCTCAGCACTCATATTCACACATACACCATTTTCTTTTTTAATTACTTGCTCTTTTTCTCACCAAATGCAGTTATTGAAGACTTGGGACCTTTTCCACCACTGCATACTTTATGAACACACAGTGAGATCTAAGATACTTCCAATTGCTCTGAAGACTGAGAAATTTTTTATTTGGAATGTATGTTCAGTGCCAGGTAGTGTTCAGATAGGAGAGACTTTCAGAGCAGCTCACAATATGATTTGAAGATTTCTGAAAGATTAAATAAAAAGGAGAATTCTTAGTGTTCTGGAATTTTGATTGTAGGTGTAAAGTGAGAAATATCTCCAAAACCTAATTCTCTTAAGGAAACGCTGATTCCTCTTCTTGACAGCCTGATGGAAAGGAAATTTTCTTCCTTGGCATTTTTTACACACAACTTTGATTGTAAGTTCCATGAAGACCTAGTTATCATAACTATTCTCTTTCAAAATAATTCTTTTTGTTTGCTCCTCTCCCGCAATCCTCTTGACAGTCCTTGATTTTCTCTCTTTTTCTTAGGACAGATAAAGTTACCCTCAGAGAATCATATGATGGTTGACGTCCAGAGAAGGAAAAGGAAAGCAGAAAAAGAGTAAGAAACCTAATTGTTGGTTAAAGTAAATGAAACCAATCCAGAAGGAGCTATTCAGCTTTTCTCTTTAGACAGTTTGCACCCAAAGAAGATCTGATAATTTTAGTTCAAAGATACTATGTTGAACCATGTACATGGGGTACATGTGTGAGAATGCCTGGCTATGGAACATAAATCTCTTCACCACTGAGCACTCAGAGTGTCAAATCCATACAGTGAGTGTCTCCAACCTGGGGACCTTAGCAAACAAGGGAAGTGTTCATTAATTTTCAGAACTGAGGTCATGAAAACTACATGAGAAATGAGATAAATTCAGAATCTAAGGAAAAGAAAAACACTTTTCAAATGTATAGTCAACCAAAGAGCATCTTAAGATATTGCACATTTATTGCTGGGGTGTGGCACCCACTTGCCTGTAATTCCAGCCATGCAGGAGACTGAAGCAGGAGGATCATGACTTTGAGGCCAGAGGCAGCCTGCATAATTGTCTCAAATAAAAAAATAAAATGGGGTTGGGAGCTGGGTGCAGTGGCTCATGCCTGTAGTCTCAGTGACTCGGGAGGCAGAGGCAGGAGGATCTCAAGTTCGAGACCAGAGGCAGTCTGTGTAATTTACTGAGACCCTGTCTCAAAAAGTAAAAAAAAAAAAATAATAATAAAAACGGGCTGGGGTTGCAGGTCAGTGGTACAGCACTTGCAAAGCACGCAAGTACAAGGCCCTGGATTCAACCCCAGTACCGCCAATAAAAAGGTGGGGGTGCTGGGATGCAGCTTAGTGTTAGAGCACTTGCCTGGCATGCACAAGGTCCTGGATTCAACTCCTCACTACTGGAAAAAAAAAAAAAAAGAAAAATCATATTTAAAGTTTGTTAAACGCCTAGTTTGTGCATTTTGCAATAAAGTCAAAGTCAAAGCACAGAGTAAGAACAGACAAACAGCAAAGCCATAGACTTTTTGAAATGTAATACTGGTTCAAGAGAACCTTTATAGTAAACTTTAGAAGTAACGATCAGGTGACTTTATTACAATTTTGTAACTACACCAACAAATATAGGACACAGAACTAAAAAAGATATATAACTATCATTTATGTTTTTTGTGATCCTGTGACACTACTCAATCTTATTCATAGAAGTTTATTTTTTGTTGGTAAAATAAATGGATTTTCTCTTCATATTTTCCAATTAATTATTATGGACTTTAGAAAGTTATTCCTTTGTTACTGTTATTTTTAATTAGAGCTTACTTTTCTCTCTTTTGTTATAATCAACATTTATTCTATTATCTTAGTTTGGGTAAGTAGACAATGGAAACAATTGTAATTTTGACTTCCTTTCCTATATTTATATCATTTTATCTGATGTCAGTACTTTAGACTGTACCTTAAAAGATGATCTTAAATAATAGAGAACATGGATATTCTTGTTTTATTTTGATTTTATTTAGACCATTTTTAGTGTTTCACTAATAGCTGTGACTTTATCTACTGTGGTTGAGAAAGTGTCTTTGTATTTCTATCTTATGCAAGGAAATGGATGTTGAATTTCATCATTCGCCTATTTTATTATTTTTATGTTTTTAAATGGTTATCTTTAAGATTCAATGTTAATTTTATTTATTCCCAGGTTCACGAATTTGGGAATAAATGCCTTATTACTGCTTTCCTTAGGCTTGTCTTATGTCCCTTTCTAATTTCCTCATTTGACTACTAGGCTCATTCATCTTTCCTTACGCTTATGTTAAATAATACTAATTTATCTCATCCCAATATATCAGAGCAATGGGGTTCAGCGCTCTTCTAATCACATTTCAATAACCAGATATGTAAAGGAACGGGGTGGGGAGGGGCTGTGTCTGTAAAGAACACCAACATCAGAGACGCGGCTCCCTCCCTTCTGTTGCAGCAGGTCAGGCCTACGGTCTCGAACTCCACAGAAATTTGGGCACACATATACCCGGATCCCAGACACATCAGAGGTGAGCCCAAATCACCCCACTGTGCTGCCGAGAGGTCTGGGGCTTGTGGAGGCGGCTAAGTCGCGCGCGGCCGGGGAGCTCCTTTTCGGTGGAAACTGGCGGCACAGCTCGCCGCTGGCAGAGAAGTTCCGAGCGCGACCGCAGCACATGACAAGGCTGTGGGGACGAAATCTCTGATTTGGGGAATTGGCGACCGATCTACATGGGACAGGGAGTACTTCAGGGAAGACCCCACAGGTTCCACTGCCTCTCGAACAGTACAGTAGTCGCGGAGTGTTTCGTGGAACAGTCTCTTTGGGCACTCGGGGCCCCAATTAAATCCAGATTGTTATGAAGAGCTTGGCTATATGGACCCAATAAGACTGATGGTTACTGTGGATTGTGTGGAAATACTGCCACTCTGAGCTCTATTGGGAACATTGCACCCTGCATTATCGAATCCACTTGGTCGAACTGGGTGTAATAATTAGTTCAGACTCCATCCTCAAGATAATATGTTTTTACTGTTAACAGAGTCTTGAGCCTGCTTCCTTTGTGGAAGCTGGACTGACACTCTGTGGCCCCAGCCCATACATTTTTTCCTTTTTGAGATAGGCTCTTGTTGGGCTGCACAGATTTTGGGCTTGAGACCCTCCTGCCCCCATCCCGCAAGTCACAGGGATTCCAGGCGTCCTTCACTGCACCTGACTGCAAGAGTTGTTAAGGGAGAGAGTCTATGCGTGAGGTCTGGAATTTTATATTTTATTCTATTTTTTCTCTTTTCTTTGTATTTTACTTTTTAAAATTTTTTATCTTAATTTTATTAGTATTATAATTTTTTTCTTCTTTTCTTTCCTTCTATGGCGGTTTGAATTCAGGGCTCTGTGCCTGCTTGTCTGATAGGTGCTGGACTGCTGCACTGCACCTGAGGACCCCATTTTTTTTTTTTTTTTTTTTTTTTTTTTTTTTTTTTTTTTTTTTTTTTTTTTTTTTTTTTTTTTTTTTTTTTTTTTTTTTTTTTTTTTTTTTTTTTTTT